>PVJN01010844.1:0-54885 GCA_004026805.1 Lasiurus borealis
CAGTGCCTCATTCCTGCTCTCTCAGCAGCTTAGCAGTTAAACCCCTGGTATTTCAGCCGCAGCAAGAACCATTTTATCGAAAGAGCCATTTTATGGAAATATTTCATTCAGGGAAGTCCTAAAGCAGGCTTAGCCTTGGAGTCCGGAGAGCTGGGGAGGGTGTGCATGGGAGGGGCAAGGAGTGGAGACAGTCCACATTTTTCTATGCAATCACCAATATAGTTATTCCGTTTTAAAAACATACACTTTTAAAAAATGTTTTATTTATGTATTTGATAGCTGTACAGATGTCTTTGTCCTTATCTTTATGTTTGTCTCTGTGTTCTTACGGAACAGAATTAATGCCTAAGGGAAGGGATAAGGCCTGGATCTGTTTAACTCAGTTTGCGCTCTCTCAGCAGAGCATAAGCTTCAAAGGACATCTGACACATTTCAAAAAGAAAACAGAACAGGAAACAATCGACATAAACCAACAAGAGACCTAAGAAAAAAGCAGATGAAAATATATACAAAAATTCTTCTTTTAGAATTATGCTGTATACATTTGATTGATTTTCTTTTACTTAGTAATATATCTTTTTTCCCCCAAATATACATTTTTATTGATTCCAGAGAGGAAGGGAGAGGAAGAGATAGAAACATCAGTGATAAAAGAGAATCATTGATCGGCTGCCTCCTGCATGCTCCCCCAACCCCCACCCCACTGGGGATTGAGGCCACAACCCAGGCATGGGCCCTGACCACGAATGGAACCGTGACCTCTTTTTTTAAATATATTTTATTGATTTTTTTATAGAGAGGAAGGGAGAGGGATAGAGAGTTAGAAACATCGATCTGCTGCCTCCTGCATGCCCCCTACTGGGGATATGCCAGCAACCAAGGTACATGCCCTTGATTGGAATTGAACCTGGGACCTTTCAGTCTGAAGGCCGATGCTCTATCCACTGAGCCAAACCAGTTTTGGCGAACCGTGACCTCTTGGTTCATAGATCCCTACTCAACCACTGGGCACACCAGGCGGGCAGTAATATACTTTGAGATCCTTCCGTGTTAGTACACAAATACCTTGGTATTGGATGAAATACATGTACTGTAATTTACATAATGAACCCCAATTGATGTACTGTCACATTTTCTCTCTTGTTTTGCTATTCACATTAATGCTGCAACCATCAGCTCAGATAATTTCCACTAAACGGAATTGCCAGGTCAAAACCTATGGGCATTTCACATGTTAATAGACGCTATATAAGTGTCTCCCCAAAAGACCCTACTTGTCATACATTAGGGCTGTTAGTCCTTTGTTACATATAATGTAAATATTTCCCCTCATTTTGTCTTTTGTCTTAAAAGACTAGACTTGCTTGTTTGAGATGCAGGAAGTGAGACATTTCTATATTATCAGAATTATTAAGCTCTCAATTTGATGATTTCTGGGTTGTTTCTTGTGCATAGAGGTTTTCTCCCATATGTAACCAGAATAAGGAAACTTGGCCAAAACCGGTTTGGCTCAGTGGATAGAGCATTGGTCTGCGTACTGAAAGGTCCCAGGTTCAATTCCGGTCAAGGGCACGTACCTTGGTTGTGGGCACATCCCCAGTAGGGGGCGTGCAGGAGGCAGCTGATCGATGTCTCTCTCTCATCGATATTTCTAACCCTTTATTCCTCTCCCTTCTCCCTCTCCCTTCCTCTCTGTAAAAAATCAATAAAATATATTTTAAAAAAGAGTAAGGAGACTTGGAACAGAAATTCTGAGTCTTATTTGCCAATTTGCCATTGACCCAGGCTGATGGGTAGGCCTGCTGGCCCATCACTGTGGCCTGGGGAGTCGGTCAACATGACCCGGTGCTGTCTGGGCCTGGGTTAGTGGTGGTGACTGTCAGATACCCAACCCCTACCCTCCCGGGATGCCGGTTCAGTTTGGGAAGGAAGACAAGAAAATATGCAATGAGAAGTGTTTAGTTACATTCTTTTTGTTTGTTGTTTGTTAATCCTTGCTAGAGGACATTTTTTCATTGATTTTTTTAAAAAAAAACATTTATCTCTCGTCGATGTTTCTGAGTCTCTATCCCTTTCCCTTCCTCTCTATAAAAAAATCAATAAAATACATTTAAAAAGAAAACAACAACATTGCTTGCTATCTCATTTGTTTGTTTGTTTGTTTATTTTGAAGATACATTTTTATTGATTTTAGAGAGGAAGTGATAGAAACATCAATGACCAGAGAGAATCACTGATCGGCTGCCTCCTGAACACCTCCCACTGGGGACCAAGCCTGCCACCTGGGCATGTGCCATGACCAGGAATGGAACTTTGATCTCTTGGTTCATAGGCTGACGCTCAACCACTGAGCCATACTGGCCGGGCTTTCTATTGATTTTTAGAGAGAGTGGAAGGGAGGGGGAGAGACACACAGAGAGAAAAATTGATGTGAGAGAGACACATCAATTGGTTGCCTCCCATACTTCCCTGGACCAGGGTTGGGGATCAAGCCTGCAACCTAGGTACATGCCCTTGACCAGAATCGAACCCAGACCCTTCAGTCTGTAGGCAGACACTCTATCCACTGAACCAAACTAGCCAGGGGGCTAGTTACATTCTTTTTTTTAAAGAATTTTTGATGTAAAAAATACACACACACACACACACACACACACACACACACACACACACTGAGTGGCCAGATTATTATGCGTTCAGCAATCATAATAATCTGGCCACTAGCTGAGACCAGTTTGGCTCAGTGGATAGAGCGTTAGCTTGTAGACTGAAAGGTCCCCGGTTCGATTCTGGTCGGGGGCATGTATCTTTCTTGAGGGCACATCTCCAGTGTGGGGCATGCAGGAGGCGGCTGATCAATGTCTCTCTCTCATCGATGTTTCTAACTCTCTATCCCTCTCCCTTTCTCTCTGTAAAAAATCAATAAAATATAATCTGGCTACTCAGTGTAAGAAGAAGCAGGTCCATGGCAGCCTGGGTCTGAGTGAGTGGGCTGGGAACTCCACCACCTACAGCATCAATGAGCAGGGGCTACCTTTACCCGGCTACAGGCAGAGGGGCTTTAGTGAACCCCTGGATGTAAAAAACTACCCCCCAGTTGTGTAATACTGCTGGACTCCTGGCAGAGCAAACCGACCCTCCCTGGGAAGGGATACCTCACCTAGGACTCCACCCACGACCCCCAGAGCCCTGCTTAAGATGGGTCAGCAAACTAAAATTGAAGACACAGCCCAGCCGGTGTGGCTCAATGGTTGAGCATCGACCTATGAACCAGGAGGTCACGGTTGGATCCCTGGTCAGGGCACATGCCCACGTTGGAGGCTCAATTCCCAATTTGGGGAGCGCAGAAAGCAGCCAATCAATGATTCTCTCTCATCATTGATGTTTCTCTCTCCCTCTCTGAAAGTAGTAAAAATACTATTTTTAAAAAGAAACATCAATTATGAGAATCAGTGATTGGCTGCCTCCTGCACACTTCCCACTGGGGATCAAGCCCTCAACCCAGGCCCATGCCTTGGACCAGAATCAAACCCTTTAGTCTGCAGGTCAATGCTCTACCCATTGAGCCAAATTGGCTAGGGTTCATCATCTCTCTCCTCTCTCCTTTCCTCTCTTCTCTTCTCCTCTCCTCTCCTCTCCTCTCCTCTCCTCTCCCTCCTTCTCTCTTTCTCTCTCTTTCCCTTTCTCCCTTTCCCTTGATCTACACCCCTCCCCACCCCTCCCTCTCCCTTTCACTTCCTCTCTGAAACCAATAAAAATACATTAAAAAAATGAAATGGAAGACACTGCCTCTCTTCATGGAGAATCTGTCAGAGAGGAGTAGCCCCCTCAGCGTTCCCAGAGTGTAGCTGTCAGAGGCCAGAGAATGTAATCTTCGGTAATAACTGTGAGTGTTTGCTGCGTGCCTGGACTCATGCACCCCGTCCTCTTGGCAGCTTTGGGAGGTGGGCAGCAGCGCAATCCCTAATCTCCATGAGGAAATGAGCAAGACAAGAAGGGATGAGTAGTTTTCTTCTGAGTCACTTGCTAGCGAGTGGCCAAGGCAGGGTGTGGATCAAGGACTTAGGCTCCAAGCCTGACCCCCTTTTGCGGCTAAGCTCTGTAGCCTGGCTGGCTCCCCCACTCAGAGCTTCCTGGGTCATGCGTGTGGCACATCAGTATGTCCCGAAGGTGTCAGGGGTGAGCCCACGTGAATATCCCCCCGGACTTAGGCCAGCACATAAGGAAGCAGGGAGGGTGAGAAAGAGAACTACCTTAAAAAAAAAAAATTGCCGAAACCGGTTTGGCTCAGTGGATAGAGCGTCGGCCTGAGGACTGAAAGGTCCCGGGTTCAATTCCAGTCAAGGGCATGTATCCTGGTTGGGGGCACATCCCCAGTAGGGGGTGTGCAGGAGGCGGCTGATCAATGTCTCTCTCATCGATGTTTCTAACTCTCTATTTCTCTCCCTTCTTCTCTGTAAAATATCAATAAAAAATATTTTAAAAAATTTATTGATTTTATAGAGGAAGGGAAAGAGGGAGAGATGGAAACATCAATGAGGAGAGAGAATCACTGATCGGCTGCCTCCTGCACGCTCCATACTGGGGATCAAGCCCACAACCTGGGCATGTACCCTGACAGGGAATCGAATGATCACCTCCTGGTTCATAGGTTGACGCTTAACCGTTTAAGAATAGGGAACTTAGAAATACAGATTGTTATTACCTTTGAATTTTCCTAAGACCAGGGAGCGTTCCTCTTGGATATTTATGAATTATTTGCATTATTGTGATATAAAGCTACTCCAACTGCCAGAATCTTCAATGGCTTCTGAGACACAACAAAATAAAGATACAAAAGAAGGAATAAAAAAGGTAAGAAATAGCCTTAGCAGGTTTGGCTCAGTGGATAGAGAGCTGGTCTGTGGACCCAAGGGGTCCCAGGTTCGATTCCAGTCTAGGACACATACAGGAGGCAACGGATCGATGTTAGACACATTGATATTTCTCTGTGTCTTTCCCTCTTCCTTCCATTCTCTCTAAAAATCAATGGAAAAATATCCTTGGGTGAGGATTAAAAAGATAAAATATAATTTTAAAAGCCCAGTTGTACTTGAAAAAACAACAACATGCCTTTGAAGTACAAACACATAGTCATTGAAATAAAAAACTCAGCCGATGGATTAAGCCACAAAGAGATGCCACCAAAGAATCCGTGACCTGAAGACGGTGCCTCTCCCACTCTCCTTTCTTCTCTGAAATTAGTAAAAACATATTTAAAAAATATATTCATACCCTAAACCGGTTTGCCTCAGTGGACAGAGGGTCAGCCTGCAGACCGAAGTGTCCCAGATACGATTCCGGTCAAGGGCATGTACCTTGGTTGCAGGCTCTGTCCTCAGTAGAGGTTGTGCAGGAGGCAACTGATTGATGTTTCTCTCTCATGGATGTTTCTAACTCTCTATCCCTCTTCCTTCCTCTCTATAAAATCATAG
Organism: Lasiurus borealis; assembly: GCA_004026805.1. Lineage (NCBI taxonomy): Eukaryota > Metazoa > Chordata > Mammalia > Chiroptera > Vespertilionidae > Lasiurus > Lasiurus borealis. The sequence goes on from PVJN01010844.1 coordinate 5,475, forward strand.
ATTAAGAGCGGATCTTTTTTGCATCACTGCCACTACACCCCTGGAGCACTCCTGTGTCCTTACTCCGAGTGTTCTATAACTGCTGTTTGTCCTCCTCATTAAATAGAGCATCACACACGTGGGGACCATTTTAGGATTCCTGAATTCCAGGCCACTGCTTTTCTGATCACAAGCATGGCCTGGCAGGGCACAATATCACAGTGGGGACATAGAAGGTACCCTCTTAATTTCTTGTTGCAAATAAGACCACAATGGCCTCTGGGTGGGCATGCCCTACCTAGAGTACTCAGCTGCCAGGCCCCACTTGCTTCGGAGCTCTGAGTCTCTGCATCACTTTCCTTCCCCTTGTTTGCACTTCCAGCCACTACTACCTTCCTCTCCCCTGCACCCTTGTCCCTTACAACTCCGTTCCACCTGAGCGTTCTCTTTTCTCTGCTCTCCATTGCCGGTCAGCCTGCGGTTAGAACCAAGTGTCCATGTCCGCCTCGTTCCTGGGGCCAGGGTAGCCTCCTAACCCTTGTCCCAGGAAAGCTGGGGCGGGCGCGCGCGCGCAACCAGCACAGCTCCAGCTGCCAGGGGGCGTTTGCTTCTCTGGCATTCTCCACGCCCAGTTTTTTGATGGCGGCGCTGATTGGCTGAGTCCCAATGAGTGACGGAACAAAACCCAATGACGTAGCCTGCACTGCCGCCCACATAAGGATTGGCGTGCTCGGGGTAGGCAGGCCGGGAGCCAGCCGGCGCTAGGCTGTCAAATGGTGGGTAGAGGGCGCACCAGTGAAAGCACTGGCGATTCAGAGGGGAATGTGAGCAGCCAGTGCTGCAGAGAAGGGGTGGGCTGGCCAGGGAGGGGAAAGGCGGGGCGATTCGCCGCCGCTGAGCCCTAGACAATCCCAAAGAGGCCAGGAAGGGGCTGGGGCAGGCGGAGGGCCGAGCCGAGGCTGGGTTAGAGGAACGGGTCAGGAAGGCAGGGCGGTTCTCATGTCGATGGCATTTCTAAAATCTTGGCCATAGTCCTGTGAGATAGATACTATCGCCATCATGAGCAGCGGCATCTCCTTTTACAGATTAAACAAACAGGCAAATGGGTTTACCTAGTCACTGCCCCACCAGCCCAAGTAGCTGACCCGGGGATGAAGGCCACCCTCCCTGAAGGCCACTCTTCCTTGGAAGGGATTCCGAGAAGCAAGGAGGCATTCTAGACTCAGGGTCAAGGGCCCATGGCTCCAGAACAATTAAGGAACATTCAGTGCCTATGCCAGTGTACTGTGTGCCTGTCCGCCCCATCCCTTGGTTACTTTGCACTCAGAAGCTACAACTGGGTCAAGCTGGCCACAGGGCACTCCTTTCCGAGCCACCTTGGTCTCTCTCAGTGCCTATTAGAAGACAGGTCCTACTGTTCTTTCACAGCCCCCGAGGGGGCCTGAATCCAGGCACTTTAATCATGGATGGGATCTACACTGTTTCTGTTGTAGGTATCACCAGATGGGGGCAGTTTACACACAAATTCAAGCAAATGTGGTGCTAATACATAGCTAACACATTCTGGTTACATGTCACAGCATTCTCATTCACTCATCACAAAACTGTTTCAATTCACACATACACTCGAGAGTAAACATTTACCATATGACCCAACAATTCCACTCCTAGGTTTGTATACATGTGAGAGGTGAAAATACTCAGGATGCCCCCCCCCCCAAAATGTATACACCCTGTAACAGCTGATAGCTCTATTTTGAAAATGAAATGTATTTTAATGAACACTACCTTTACAATTACTCAAAGTATGTGCATACATTTTTTTTGGACACCCTGTATTCACAAACTTGAATACAAATGTTCTTAGCATTATTCACGGTACAGTGAAAATGACTCAAATGTTCATCAGGTGATGAAGGGATAAAATGTGGTCTGTATAAAATGAGGATGGACTATTACATGGCCTTAAAAAGGAAAGTTCTGTCAGATGTTATGTGGATGAGCCTGAAATGCATGATGCTAAGTGCAACAAGCCAGACACAAAAAGGCCACATACTGATTTCATTCATATATATGTCCAGAATAGGCAAATTCAGACAGAAAATGCATGATTGCCAGTGGGTGGGAAGGTAAGTAGGGAGTGACTACTAAGGGTTTCTTTTTGGTGTGATGTAAATGTAAATGTAAAATTGACCATGGCTAATGGTTGCATAACTCTGAATATACTAGAACCACTGAATTGTGTATACTTTTAATGGGTGAAACTGTATGGAGTATGAGATGCTTGAGATAAAATTTTTTTTGCTTCTGTGCATTTTCTAAACTTTCTATAATGATCTTTTATCAACTGTGATTTTTACATTTTTGTTATATGTTTGTATTATATCTATTAAAACCTATTTTTTGAAATAAAATAAGCACAAATGCGCTAATTTTATAGGTCAGGAAATGAGCTCAGTGGTTAAAAGAACAGGAGTAGAACGAATAGGCCCCTAAGGAAGACTCTGGAATGTGAGGCCAGTTCTTCAGCCCCTACCCTCACCTTCCAGGATAAAGACTCCTGATGACCCGTTAATGGAAGCAATAAAAATAAGGACCATGACACACCAAGACACATCCAGTCCATTTTAAAGAGTTTTGAAGTTTGAGCCCATCTTTATCTGGCTGGTACTTTCTTCTTGTATTCTAAGCCACACGATTCATGTGCTTACAGCTGAAATAAGGAGTTGGCTCAGGGATGGCTTTTCAGGCCAATACACTGTCCTCTAGTGGTACAACTCCTGCTCAGTAAGTACCCTTTTCTCCTGGTTTAGATAGCAGCTCTTTCCTTACTGAAGATTTTACCCAGGAAAAACCAAATCATACATACAAGGCACAAATGAAACCAAGCAGTTGCCTTTTGAATGCTTTATTAACTTTTAACAAGAAAATGAATATAGTTAACAGTTTGGTCTGGTCGCTGGGCAAATGAGACATTTGAGACCTCACAAGAATGCAGTATGTATACTAGAACTAGCTGTATCCTTTCTTCATAGCCAAGTCACCTCAAGCAGCAAAGGACAATCTAAGAGCTTTCACTATTGCCTCACCCACCGTAAGAGGGAAGATGAAATTCCAGAGCCTCTGCAGTCACACAGTACCCAGGAAGCTGCAGGTAGGATGGCAGCACCTACATTTTCCACCTGGGACAGCAGTATGCAGCGTGATGCTGCACGATCCAGGTGGTTACAGTCTACAGTTCACATTTTCTTTACTTACGAGAAAAACACACTTGCATTTAAGATACTACTATTTAAGGTTGATCCCCAGACCAGATATCGGTTAGCTTCATCCTAAAACTTCATATTAGATGGTTGTTTTGTAAGCCATTCTAACACTTACAATCTTAAAACCTACTTCAATTGCTTAAACACGTGCGTTACACTTGTATACAGTTAAGGCTTAACTGGAAAGTAGTTAATTTGTTTTAAGAACAAGAAAGAAAAAGCAGTACAGATTTAAATGGTTTGTCAGGAAGTATGAATGTAGAGATGTCAGCAGCTATTTTAGTTGGTTAACATACATTTCACAGCAACTATAATGTGTCTGGCACTAATTCCAAACATATCCAGTAATTCGCTTGATTTTCCACTCCGAGGAACTCCTTGCACTGCCAGGCTGTGCACCAGGATGTCAGGCTCCATGGAAACAGCGGCACACACAGCCTCCCCAATGCCACCTGGGGAAGCAAGAGATGTTAGGCTCTGTTCTAGAAATGGGTAGCCATCCTTAATGCTCCATGATATACAGGCCTTTGAACTTGCTGGTGCCCAGGAGAAAGGTTTTTCACTAGTATTGATTCATGGAAGCAGTCATTCCTGACTGCCCAGAAGGTCTCATTCTACATTGTAGGTTCCAAAATTGCTCCCAGCCCCATCTACACTAGGGGCTCTCAACCATGCTCCATGGATACAGGGGACTGTGGAGCTCAGATACTCAAAGCTGTGAGGAACCCCCAAACAATTAAAATCTACAAATGAACTATAAAGAAAAGAGCAACTGGCAGGCTTGAGGCGACAGCTTTGTGGAAGGGCCACTTGCAAGGTTGGCCCTTAAGTGGCAACTGGGCAGTGGGCTGGTATAAGTCCCCTCGGCCAACATGACATTTCCCCTCCTCATAACTGTGCTCCCTGCACCTGGACTATATGTATAATAGTGTGGTTTATGTGGAGCACCTGGGAGTTGGGAAATTTGGCACATGCCTGGCATTTTTTTTGTGAGGAGGGCTCTCACATGACCAGGCCCCAATAAAACCCAGGGTGCTGGGTCTCAGGTGGGTTCCCTGGGTCTGCAGTGATCCATTTGTCACTGCTGAAGAGGGGAGAGTATTTGGCAGGCCCCTCATGGGAGGGAGGGAAGGAGGAATGGAGGGAGCCTAAGGCCTGGGTTTCTCCATCCATGACCTGTCCTTGTGGGTCCTGGTATATGACCTTTCCCTGTGGTAAGTATCAGCGTGATGGCATTGGGAGTGCTTCCAGAGACTCTGTGAATCATGGCTGTGCTCTTGGGACCCGACATAAAACTCCCCATCCCCTTATCTGGCCCACTTAACTTTCCCAGGCCAAACACTACCGAGCTCCAATTTTGGGGGGTGTAAACTATTAATTCAAAACTAAAGAGCAACTGTGAAACTCTTCATGAAACCTCCCTGTCCACAATGCCAAGTTAGACACTCCTTTGTGGTGCCACTGAGCCACCCAGGGACCAAAGCACTGTGCATTTTGCTGGGCATACACAATTGAGTAGGTAGGCAAGAGACTCCCAAGATGATATACTTGGGAGGAGCAGCAATAAAGGTTGTTGGGTGATGCCTAGGAGCCCAGGGCGCCTCCAATCAAACATGTCCTGCCAAAGCAGACTCTGAAAAGACCTACCTTCTGGGTGGTGATCCTCCACTGTAATAATTCGGCCACCAGTGCATTTTGCATGGGCGATGATGGTGTCAGCATCCAGGGGTTTAATGGTAAACAGGTCAATGATGCGGATAGGAATATCTGGAGAACAGCAATAACCAGTTTAGTATATGAGGCAGACTTACAATCCAAGACCACCAATTGGGGCACATGAAGCAGCCCAAGTCCCACCTCTCCCCAGCTGGAACTTGGACATTTAGTGACAACAACTGACCTTGTTTGGAAAGTTCATCAGCAGCTACTAAGATTTCATGCAGAGTAACTCCAGCTCCAATAACTGTGACCTTGTCATTGACACTCTGGCGAATGATCTGGTATTACACCCATAAAACAAAAACGCTGTGGTTACTATGTTCAGAGTACATCTTAAGGTGGAAGGCACTCTGCTAACACTGCTCTTCACTGACCTTTTGCTCTTCCCCAATTTAACTCCTTAATAATTCACTATAAAAAAGGCTGAATCAATGCACTGAAAAATGACACACTCTTTTTGATAACCCCCACTTCATATTTGTTTTACAAATTTATCGACTTCTCCTCATGATTTTCAGTGCCAAATTACTAAAAGTTCTTACACAATACATAAACAAAAGGACACTTTATCAAAGAAGGCGGATATCAAACAGGAATCTAAAAGACAGAGGGGCCAGAAGTGAGTTGTATGGCTCATATTCAGCCAGAGGACAGACTCATACACACTGAGGGTTCTGGAAAGGCACCATCTCCGGACTGCTTGAACATCTTGCTGGGTGAGCAAAAACAGGTTGAACTCCACTGGTGAACACGTACACAGGACCATTTGAGGACATTTTGTACATGCTCTGTGCCAAGCCCCTTGCATGCCCAATGCCCTGAGTGCTCTGGGGGCCCATTCTGCAGCCAAGGACAACGAATCTCAGAGCAGGAGGAATTTGCCTAGGGCTGAGACAAGCAACCAGGCCTATCTGATGTCAAGTCCATGCTCTCAATCACTTGCTGTCCTGCAAGTAAAGAAAGGGCCCTTGGCCTTTTTCAGAGTTTGATTTCCTCAAAGCTCCCCAACCAAAGGCATCTGGAATTAATCTTCATTTCAGCCAGCTTTATAATAGGTTTTCCTATATGACAGTACAGATACTCAGGGCTTCTAAGCCACTCCATTCTCTGAGAATATCCTAGCCTGCACTGACCCCCCTCACACCATATCTATCTATCTATCTATCTATCTATCTACCTACCTACCTACCTACCTACCTAACAAGATAGATAGAGTCACAAACACACTCCCCTCTTATGTCTCTTTTGTAAAACTCAGCCCTCCTTGAATTATGCATAACATGCATATCATCATACACATTTTAACTCACATCCTTTACCATTAGAAAATTAATTTAGTTAGGGTAGAGCAAATATTAGGGGGGAAAAGACAGGAGAGATGAGAAATGTCTGTAGACCTTTTACTATAATTGAAACCCTCATGTCCCAGAGGAAAACATATGACCTTAAGTTTAAATGTGTAAGTACAGAGGACAATAGGACACTGGAAAAAGAATACTGCAGCTATTCCACCCAGAGTTGGCCAGCTACCTAGTGGCAGGCATAAACTGTTGGTATATATTTGCTTTATCATGCACTAAAGCCACTCTGCTCACAGTCATTCTGAGCACTAGCAACTATAAATTCTGGAGCAGCCTAGTTCTTAGCAACCAAGTAGGATGTCACCTGTTGCTCCTTCAAGAATGGTTACTTGGTCTTTCTCATATTGATGACTTTCTAAAATGTATATAAGAATAGGGCCTAAAACTTTCCTGTGCAGTATGATCTCTTGCTGCTCACTGTGAACCTTGAACAAGCTGCTCACCTCCTCTGATCTTCATCTCTAAAACGGGGCTGCTAACACTGTGTGCTGATCCTCATCTCTAAAACAGGGCTGCTAACAATGTGTGTTTCTAGGGCTTTTGTGAGGAATCAGGAGGTAGAAAGTACTCCGGATGCTAGCCTTTATCAGAGATCTGGCCACATCCAATGGGCAAAAACCATCTCAGGGCCACACAATTACCAGCAGCAAGATGGTTCCCATTTCCTTTTGTTCCTGGCCTTGAGGATGCAAAAGCAGAATCTCATAGTTCTGTTATCCCTTTGAAATAATGGGTTCTATTATTTTGTTTAGCTTCAGGCTGTGTGATTAAGTTATAGTCAAGCAACTCAAGTACCTCTTGAGTTGTATTGCTTTATCATTAAAAATTCAACAAAGAGATTCCATTCAGAAAGGATAAAAGTTCAGTTCTAGCTGATATTGGTAAAATGTTCCTTCTGGAGGAAAAGCAAGCAAAGGTCACAACTGATTTTTTTTAAAAACTGTAACAAAGAAAGGACAAAGCTTTAACTGTGAGGATTCCTAGTGCTAGTTTGAGAAGTTATCTATACATGAAATGACACTAGAGAACACTGGAGAACTTAAGGGCTTACCTTGGCCTTTCCAATCTCAAAATTTTCTTCTGGGGAGTAAATGACATCAGTTTCAGGTCGATTGGTCCGAATGTAGCATATCCCCTAAGGGTATAAACAGAAAGCAGAACTAGTAGAAAGTCTAACTCAATTTCCAACAAATAAACTTTTAAAGAAAGGCAGGGAGGGAGGAGGAGGAGGACTGAATAGTTCTTTTACTAAAATAAAACACACATTTTGGAGCAAGGACAAACCACTGGCAAACAGGTCAGCTATCACCTGGTCAGGTTACTACTGAGCCAGGCAAAAGCTTATGCAGAACCCTGGTGTTGCGTTCAGTGACAAGCTTTCCATGATGCCACATTCACTGATTTAAAAAAGCTTTCTCAAATACAAACTGACCTGTTCTGTCTCCACACACAGAACACAAATTTAGGGCAGGACACTGGCTCATGTTAAATAGAAAGGGCAGAACACAATGTTATACGGTTAATTTTCTCCAAAATAGCTTGTAATGCTTCAACCTTAGTAAATACTTTAAACACTGGATTATAAAGTGACTCGGTATTTCCCCAGTAAGATGTAAATACATTTGTATCAACACATAAAGTATAAATATCCAAATGTCTAAATTATTTAATTTACACACATATCTTTAAATATATATATATTGATTTCAGAGAGGAAGGGAGAAGGATAGTATATTAATTTAGAAACATAGCTTTTGTTCATTCATCCCTATGTTATAAATCAATTATATTCGCTGTTTTTATTGACGTAAAATTTACCTCAGTGGAGCACTCCACAAATTGACAAAGAGTATGGTGATAACTGGAATAATTGGAAAAGTGAAAACTACACCCCCCAGATGCTCCTGTAACTGGATTCTGGGCAGGAATTAGGTTGTGTTCATCTGATGCCCTTGTGTGAGACTTTAAGAAGCCATACTCTTGCCCATCTGCACTATTTCTGAGGGTGGAGCCAGGCTGGGGACCCTAGTGCACTCATAGGCCACTTGCCAGCTTTCTGGAAGTCACAGGTGGTGGCATGGGGTATATCTAAGACCAGCACATGATGGCTCACTGCTGGAGACCACTCCTTGGGCCCTGCCGAAATCTCCCAGCCTCAGAGCCCCAGGCTCCCTCTTCTGGCCAAGTCTTGGGCCATCAGGTGGTCAGCATTCCTCTGCATTGTGTATCTTTGCATGTGTTCATGTTTTATGTGCTTAATCACCTTTATTGGGTAATGGTTCTATTTTTTAAAAAACATATTTTGACTTTTTACAGAGAGGAAGGGAGAGGGATAGAGAGTTAGAAACATGGATGAGAGAGAGACATTGATCAGCTGCCTCCTGCACACCCCCTACTGGGGATGTGCCCGAAACCAGGATACATGCCCTTGACTGGAATTGAACCCGGGACCTTTCAGTCCGCAGGCGGACGCTCTATCCACTGAGCCAAACCAGTTTCGGCAAATGGTTCTATTTTTAAAAGGAATCTATAATGAATATCTATTACTTTTATGCTGAGAGAAAATAGGAAAAATCTAACCACCAATACCAAACTAGTAGCAGAGCTCAGAAGCATTTTCTGTCCGAACCAGTGCCCCCTAAAAATACCTGGGTATTGGCCGCCAGGAACACAGCATACTCTGTGGAGACGGCATCACTTGGATAGAAAATGGTGCAGCTGGGAACTGCTCGGAACATGGCCAAATCCTCCAGGGCCATCTGGGAGGGGCCATCTTCACCTGAGAAAACAAAGCCACAGCCCAACGAAAACATGAGACAGACCAAGAAGCTAGGGCCGCTTCCTCTGCTGGATAAGCAACAGCGCTTATTGACATTTGGGAGGTGGGAGGGAAGGGTGGCCACAACTATAGCAGAGCCTACAAAACTGTCCAATTCTTATGTCAATATAATTATAATGAGCTGTCACACATCTCCCTCCCTCAAGACACCACTGTGACACTCGAGATTTGGCTAACTGACCTTCTAGGTCAACAACCAGTTATTTCTTTAGTCCCGACCCTTGCCAACCTCTGACCCTTGGGCACTGCTACTGCTGTCCAAGGTGACTTCATGCTCTTCTTGAGCACAAGTGGCTAATTCCATCAAGTCTCTGTCCCTGTCCCCTTCTCCTTAAGAGGGTCCTTTCAGCTTTGTCTTTCCTTCTCTGCTCTTCTATCTTCTCCATCAAGAGACTGGGGTTTTTAGATTGAAGTGGTCTTATTCACTTAAGGCCTTTAAGGTAGCTAAGCATAACATACCTTGGGGTGCTACTGTGATTAAGGAGGCCTTAGGGTTTGTTTGGGAACAGTTTCTTATCAGAAACACCGTGACAAGAGAAAGCTCAATGTATACTAGAGTGGCCTGTATCTTCTAGCTGGGAAGGGGACTGTCACTATGCACACTGCCTTGCCTGGGATAACTGTCACCCATGACCAGGATTCCCTGACATTTCCCAGGGAATTTTGAACTCCTCATCTGTCAGCAATGTGACTTCTTTAGATTTACCCTTATCGTCTATCCACTGCTAATGCACATCATACTTCAACCCTCTTCCTGGCTTCTCCCTTTCCCTGTTTCCATGTAGCATGTCCTGCCAGGTTAATGCTCCCAGAGTGACATCTTCCTTGGCCTCACTCGCTAGCATCAGGATTCTCACAGCTTCACATTCCATCCCACCAGGCTGCTTCACCCATGCAAAGCCCTGACAGGCTGTGCTCCTCACTTTCCTGTGCCACGACCACACCAAGAGCAGAAAGGAGCCCTGGAATGCCAGGTGGCCCTATTTATACCTAGAATGTGGCTAGACATGAAAGAGGCACTCAGGACAGATAATTACTTCTCAATGACTGCAAGACTGGGTACTTCACAGTAATATCAAGAGACCCGCTCAAAAGTTACCCAGAGTGTCCTGGAACTTTAAAATCACTTTTCCAGTGGTTACAAGTAATCCAATGTTATGAAACCCTACATACATTGGCAATTTAACCGTTTAGGTATTAATCTTTCTCTGGCAACTAGAAGGACTATCAAGATGATGGCATTGAGAACTCATACCAATGGATACCCCACAGTGAGATCCAATAAGATTGATGTTGGATTCGGAGATGCTTCCAATACGAATCTGATCAAATGCTCGGGTCAAAAAGGCAGCAAAGGTGCTAACAAAAGCAATGGTCCGACCACGAATAGTACATCCCAGCGCCACGTTCACCTGTTAACACCAAGAAAGTGCATCAGAATACCTCTGGACACAGCCCCCATCACCTCTAACTGCCCCCTTTCCCCTTACCCAGTGTAGAATGCATGATTCCCTGATAACACCCTGCGCTGTACACCCCCATCCCAGGCACATACCTAGGGAGAACTCTAAAACTGGCAAACCCAGTGTCCCCTGAACACTGCCAGGAACCAGAAGAATTGTGGTGCTGACCTGGCTCTTCAAATGCAAAAAGGAAAAGCTTGGGACACCCATGGCTACCCCCTCAGTCCTTGTAGGTCTTCTTCCCATTCTCTTCCCAAACCTTCTGTTCACCTTTCTTCCTGGTGCCCTTACCTCATACCTCCTGGGGAATAAGAGGTGAACGATGGAAGCCCCCTCATCTGCCCCCTGACTGGCCTCTGCACTGTGCTGCTGGGAGACATGGTGGGCCTGCTTGCCCTGTTGAATCTCATCCTTCTCTTCCTTTCTCAGGGGCATCTGTGTAATTAACGCCTCTCCTCCTGTATTCAGTTTCTCCTTCTCTTGGATACACTCACCATTTGAATATGTGCCGTTATCTTCCACCTTCACCCTCCCATCTCCACCTTCACAACTTCTCTCCCTGTCCCCATTCTGCCTGGCCGCCTTCTTATAGGCTACCATCCCCTATAAGGGACTTGAAAGTGCCAAATGCAAGAGTTTGCCTGACATCCATTTCATTGAATCTGATCTCAGCAGCACCGCGCAGGACAATTCCCTTTTCCCACTGGCTGCTGCTGCTCCTGTCCCTGCTGGATCTGTGGATAGTGCACACCTCTTCCCCAAGGACACTGGACTGAGTCCAGGGGCTTGGTTACACCCTTCTTCATTTGTCCCCCCCCCACTGGGAACTTGCATGAGATTGTGGCCTGCAAAAGCCCTGTATAATTTGGCCCTTGATAACCTTTCTGAACCAATTTTGTTCTAATAGTCACCATGCTTCTGCTACTCTGTACTTTTTTCTGCTCCACAAACATCTCAAATTTGAGCCTGTCAGAGATAGCTGTGCCTTCTGTTGGGAATGCCATCTCTCAGAGCTGTGCACGACTGACTTCCTTGTCACTTGTCTCAGCTTAAGGTCACCTCTTCTGAAGCTACCCCTGATTGGCACTAGTCACACTCTCACTACCCACTTGTTTCACCATGTCACTGGATACTACGTGCTGGCTGCTTCTTTACTACTTCTTCCAACATGTAGAACATATTAGAAGGCACAGAGCATATGACTGGTGACTGAAGGGATCATCAATGATTTGGGGAGCAAGCTTTTTGATAGGAGGCTCAGTTCAGAAAATTATGGATTGTATTTTTTCCACTCAAAATGGAAATAGCTTAATGAGACTCAGAGAAAAAAAATGTACATATTCTTACAATTGTGGTGATCAACTTTACTGAACAGGGGGCCTTAAATTCCAACACTGACAGGCAAGGGCCAGGGAAGCACCGTGAATGAATCAGCAGGCTAGTGGGAGGCAGGGACACAGCCATCTAAATGGCCCCAGCTGACTGGTGGCAGGAGGGTATGCTACCCTAGTGTTGCCAGACTTTCTGCTTCTTAAAGAGAATCCAGAAATTCAAATTCTTTAAAAAGCTGACTTTTAAAAGCTGGCAACTAATTACAAGATTTGTAAATACTACTTGTTCCAAATAAAATCTCTCTGGTGGTCATGTGAGATTTGCTGGCCCATAGTTTTCTGGCCAGTGCTGTTTTTGGCTTCTATAATGTGAAGACAGGTGTGCATTGTTCTCTACTGGCACAGCGCTCCAGAGGTCAAAGCTTTTACTAGCATTAACTCTTTTCTCTCTTTAAGAAGAGGGTGTGCACCCATTTAAAAGACTCCCTGCATTAATATCACTCCAGGGAGAATGAAGCACAGATAAGCAAACAACTTTATCCAAGACCACAGCTCTATTGGCACTCTTGAGGCCACAGTTGGCACAATGTTTGAGTATCTAGGATATATTAAGTCCTGCACTACAGTGGAGAGAGAAATTACTGTCTCTTGTAGCTTTCTCAATCTACTCACCTCTGGGTGGTTGTAGGATTGCTTCATTATAAGCAGGGCAAAAAGAGCAGGACCACCTAGCTACTAGGGAGAGTTCAGGATGTTTTGGGCTTAGAGCCTTGGGGTCAGATGGCTGCGGCCTAACGGGACAGGGTGCTGGGTAGTCTGCCATGCTCCTCCCAGCAGTCCTGGAAACTGTCCCTTAGACTTTGCCCAGCTACTCTCTACCAGTTTCCCTGGAGACATTTCATTTCCCCCCTCCAGTGCCTTTACTGTTATACACGGAAAGAAAAACTGGAAGGTGAGCTAGGACTTGTTTGTCCAGCAGGCCACAGATAATCAATGAGAAGACCCGAGAGGCATGTCCACAGCATACACACCATGTTTTGCTCGGCAATAAAGCACTCAATGAAGCGCTCAGGGTGCTCTTTCTTGAATATCTCAGAGAAGGTGGAGTTCTTGGTGTCACCATCCAGCACGATGACTCTGTCATTTGCATGGCCTAGTTTAGCCAGAGCCAAACCACAGGCTTTTCGAGTGGCTACCTGGAAAAGTCAAACAGTAGAGTTTCTTAGAATGGATTTAGAAAGGAGGTGAGCCGAAACCAGTTTGGCTCAGTGGATAGAGCCTCGGCCTGAGGACTGAAAGGTCCCAGGTTCAATTCTGGTCAAGGGCATTTATATTGATTGCGGGCATACCCCCAGTAGGGGGCGTGCAGGAGGCAGCTGATCAATATCTCTCTCTCATTGATGTTTCTAACTCCCTATCCCTCTCCCTTCCTCTCTGTAAAAAAATCAATAAAATATATTTTAAAAAGAAGGTGAACATTTTGTAGAACTACAAATTGTTATCTAAATGAAGAAAGCGAATTTGTGATTCACCAAGTTTCCTTTAGTGTCATAAAAATGGATTGTTAGTGAATCTTAAATGTATATTTGCCTCACTAGGTATCAATGTCTCAAAAATAAATGTATTCTTTTGTACCATTTGTATAGTTAAAAATTTTTAAATTTTCTTTGTGCTAGCCAGGTAGCTCAGTTGGTTGGAGCATAATCCTGTGCATCAAAAATGTTGCGTGTTGCCGAAACCGGTTTGGCTCAGTGGATAAAGTGTCCGCCTACAAACTAAAGGGTCTCAGGTTCAATTTCAGTCAAGAGCATGTATCTTGGCTGTGGGCACATCCCCAGTAAGGGGGGGGGGGTGCAGGAGGCGGCTGATTGATATCTCTCATCGATGTTTCTAACTCTCTATCCCTCTTTCTTCCTCTCTGTAAAAAATCAAATATATACTTAAAAAAATGTTGTGTGTTTGATTCAGAGTGCAATACAGGAGGAGGCAATCATTCAATATTTCTCTTTCCCTCCCGTTCTAAGAAAGTCAATAAAAACGTATCCTTAGGTGAGGATAAAAAAATTTAACTTCCCAAAATGTAAATGCCTTTGACTTTTCAGCTATAAAAATTAAAATGTAGGCCATAAGCCCTGGCTGGGTAGCTCCATGGTTCGAGCATCAGCCTATGGCTCAAGGGGTCTCTGTGCAATGTCCAACCAACTGACCCACAATGCCAAGGCTAAGAGGTTGTGTTTTTTTTTAAAACACAACAACGAGTAAATTTTATGAATTGTTTTTGTTCCCCATGCATAAAATGATAATTTCCTCCTCTCTAATATTGATGAATCATCCAAATTATTAATTTGCATATACTTTGTATACTAATGGAGTTGAAATTGGTGACTTTTATTTAGAATTTTTACACTAATAGTCAAGTTGAGGTTGGTCTATATAGTTTTTCCTTTGGTCTAGTTTTGTTTTATTAAATTGAGAGAGAGGAAGGGAGAGGGAGAGAGAAAAAAACCATCAACTGGTGGCCTCCTGCTTGCATCCCAACCTGCAACCTGAGCAAGCGCCCTGACCAGGAATCAAACTGATAACCTGTTGGTGCACAGGATGACAACCAACTGAGCCACACTGGCCAGAGCTAGGTTTATCATGCTTTGGCTTCTTAAATGAATTGGAATGATGTGCTTATCTTTCCCTATATTCACAAAGGCTTGAAATAGGGAAATAAAGGTTAGAAAATATTCTCTTCCTCCAAGGCTCACCACCTTGTTTCTTTAGGTCCTAAAGACCCCACCTAATTTTGGGTCTGCTATAATATACCCAGAAGGCAGGATATAAAAATGTTAAAAAAGGAAAAGGCTTTATATTCAGGGTCATGCCTAATTTGTTTCCTTCTTGAAGAATTGGTCTTTTTAATTGGTATGGTTTCTTGTATAATCCAGTAGTAAGTTCAAAAAGATCAGCCCAGCCAGGTCCCTATTCTTAGAGCAGACACTATTTTTTCATGCACAGATTTTCAACCCTTCAACTGAATTTAGGAAACAAGCAAAACCTACACAAAGCTAGGCACTAACAAATAGCAAATGATTGATAGGAAAATTCAGATATAAGTTTGAAACCAGAGACGAAATATTAGACATAGTAAAAGAAAAGGTAAACCCAACTTTATTGCTTATAACCTTAATATTAAGTGCCACACCACCAAATAATTGGTTCACCCATGGATATCAGAGTAAAGAACGAATCCCATGTATTTAGAAAGAAAAGCAGATAACAAAGCAGTTTGCCTACCTTGTCACCAACTTCGTAAATAGGCAGAGAGGTCATCTCTACATCGGTGGTGTTGATTTGAGGCGAGTCTTCAATAGGGAATTTTGGTGTGAGCTGTCTGTTGGTTTCTATCTGACTCTCAATGAGTTTGATGATTGCGTCCGCTCTTTCTGTTGGCATTGGCTTTCCATGCCAATTTTCTGTATCCTCAACGCCTGCAACCAAAGAAAGAAAAGATGTTTATTCCACAAATATTTAAGATATTCCGATGGAAAAGATGTCATCCAAGGACTCACAGGAGTAAAAACATTGCACAGCCTGAGATGGTATTGCACTCCCAAAGAACAGCCTAGATAAAAGGCAAAGGGGCTCTTAAGGGGGACACTGGTCCATGTGCTGGTGAATGGTGGGGAAAGTGGGGAGATGAGGCTGGAGGGACAGGCAGGACAGACCATGGAGGATCCCAGGCATGTAAGGAGTTTTGAGATTTGTCCAAAGCAAGATGGGAGGTGAGTGATAAGACCTGGGTTGTAGAAAAGAAAGATCACTATAGCAGCCCTGTGGGGACTGGCTTGTGGAGACAGCAGTTAGGGAGAGATGGAGAAGAGCGAACAGATCTGAGACATACTTTAGGGGCAGAAATCAGAATTGATGGTGGATTGGGTATGTGTGTAGGGAGCAAGTAAGGGAAAAGTCAGAGGCAAGGATGATACCCAGTTTCAGCCAGAAATAAATTGGTCAGGTGGTCATTTCTTGAACTGGGGATAGCAGAGTAAGACTGAATTTTGGGGAGAAGTCATAAAACAGCTTTATTACAAAATTTTGATGTTAAAACACACCAGGAATCACACTCTTTACAACTCTATTTTAGAGAAACAACTTCAGGTTGTCAGCTTTTGCATCTGCAAGACTTTTAACAGGGCCAGCTACCTTTCCTAGAGGCACCACCTTACTAGTTGCCTGTGTTTTCCCTGATAGTGTGGGCACAGGCAAGCATGTGTGTCTGTGTACACCCTTATTTATATCTGCGCATGTGGGTAGCAGCATTTCTCACTCTGCACTCCTGTGAAGATCACTCCCTGCCAGTCCTCTAACTGGACTATCCTCCTAGCTACTTTCATGTGTAGGCAGAAAAATCACTGCTCACTTGCTGGGGGTCTGGGCTTCTCCTTCCCCTTTAACCAGATATGCCATCTGTAAGAATCAAGGAGAGCAAGAGCCTCCAACCTCCATACATATTTCAAGCCTAGCCATTGCACACTAAGTCAGTTGCTGCCTGGCCAGCCCGAGTCTCCTGCCTTGTCTTTTGTGCAGACAGATGTTTTTAATAACCCCAAGCTGAAAAGAGACACTTGTTTACTTGGAATGCCACGGCCCTTGAAGGTCTTGGCAATGACAGCCGTGGGTTTGTTCTTCACTTGAGTTGCTTGCCAGAACACTTCACAAAGCGCCTCAACATCACGACCATCCACCACGTAAGTGTTCCACCTATCAACCAAGAAGCAGGCCAGGTTACTAGGTGAAGGAGGTACGAGGCAGAAAGAGGTGACATTAAGACAGGAAGGATAGTTACCCAAAGGCTTCACAGCGCTTCTGATAGATCTCTATGCAGTTTTCAATGGGCAAGACGCCACTGTGACCCAGGCGGTTGACGTCGAAGATGGCCATGAGATTATCCAGATTGTAGTGAGAACCAAAGGCCAATGCCTCCCAAACGGAGCCTTCCCAAGACTCGCCATCTCCCAAAAGGCAGAATACCCGGTAGCTAAGGCAAGCGAAAAGAAGTTTAGGACTCTTGCTTGGGTCTCTTCACGGCCACTCAAGCAAACACATTTCATGGAGAGAAGCAAAGGAACAGACGGAGGCAGCTGCTAAGACTATTTTCCTTATCCACCCTGTTCCAACTCAACAGCTGAGGAAATACAGCTTTAAAACCTTAGGTCTCATGAGATAGGGTTCACCACCTTTGGCTAGTTTTCTCTTTCTAGCTGTAAAGGCTATTTTTAGATTCTTCTGCCATTTCTCTGGACTCAACTAACAAGAGAGGATGGGAAGAAAGCTGCTCCCTCAAACACCCAAACATTTACACATACAGTTAAAAAATATTTTGTTGAGTTTTTACAGAGAGAAAGGGAGAGGGATAGAGAGTTAGAAACATCAATGAGAGAGCGATATTGGTCAGCTGCCTCCTGCACGCCCCCTACCGGGGATGGGCCTGCAATCAAGATAAATGCCCTTGACGGGAATCGAACCTGGGACCTTTAAGTGCGTAGGCCTACGCTCTTATCTACTGAGCCAAACCGGTTTCGGAGTATAAAGTTGTTTTGTAAGCTCCCTTTTAAGTACTGCCACCTTCTACTTCTGATCTTACAAATTTATTTACAATAACAACAACAATCAAAACATTCTACCTCAGGAGCATATGTTCTGTTGCAAATGGTAAACTCCTCCACAGCAGAATCATGAAACATTTATATCAATAAAACACAACCCAGACTCCATGAAAATGCTGTTATGTTTTTAAAAAGTGATTAAATATAGGATAGGGACTAATAGAGGCAATAATTCGAGATGAAAAATGTCAACAGACCTACGGGAAATAGAACAGGGCAGCTGCCTGCGCAGTGGAGGAAGCATGAAGTGCCTCCAGAGGGGCCACCTGGGCTGGAACCAGGAACTGAGGGGCTCTGAACATGCACTTACCATAGCCACCTCTGGGACAACACTCCCCCCAGCTACCACCCTCCACCTTGCTCCCATTTCAGCAGCATCTGGACACATGCTCCTGTAAGAAAGGCACCGACCTGTCTGTCTTCAGAAAGGAACCACATCAGTAAAAGATACCTTTGATTAACTAAAGCCAAAGCGCCTGGGGTTGTATGGGGACAGTTAAATGGTTTCTGGGTAAGCAACTTACCTGGCATTGTCAAAGTACTTGCCAGTATATGCCATCCCACACGCAGCTCCCAGTCCTGGTCCATACCATCCAATTGCCACATCAACAAATGCCAGTCGCTGTAAGAGAAGGAACCAAATGAGCCTAGGTGCACATGAAGGACACGGGAAATTGAGTATTAGGGCCAATTTTTGGCACTGAGAACAGGCTGCTCCTCAGAATGAGGTCTCCTCTCACCCTGTGGTGTGACTTCCTCTTCACTACACCCACATGCACCCCAAATCTCAGATCACACCATAGGTAATCAACGCAACATGGCAAGGGTGACTGGAGCTTTGGGAACATAGAGAGAGGCTTTTCCTCCACTTGGCAGACTACATAGGGCCCAAGAGCAAAGCAGAAAACCTAGGTATGAACCTTGCCATTTCACAAGGCCTTTTATCCAAACATGTACAAACAAAAATGTTCAATCTTTCTGGAGAATACGGGTTCATAAGGCCCACTGAATTTATTCATCCTCCCACTGCCACCATCTAGGCCTGGCCACAAACTTCTGTGCCCTCTATCACTTCAGTGGCTTCCCTGCTGCTCCATAACTATTCTCAACACAGCTGCCATGGGAGAGACGGGTAAATGTAAGCCTGTTCATTGCTCTCTGCCAAGAACCAACCAAGTCTATCTTGTGCCAAGTAGAGCCCAAGTTCTTGCACTGGCCTGTCTACTCTGGTCCCCCTCACCTCCTACACTCCCTCCAACCACTCTGGGTGCCATGGCCTCCTTGCTGCTCCTTGAACACCCTGGGCACATGCCTGCCTCAGGGTCTTAGCACTTGCTGCTCCCTCTTCAAGTTCTCAGTGGGCTTGTGCCTAAATAGATACATTACTCACTCCCTAACCTTTCCCAAAATTCTCCTTGAATGCCAGCATCATGGCCATCCTGGACCATCTCTTTCTTTCATATATTTTATTGATTTTTTACAGGGAGGAAGGGAGAGTCAGAAACATCGATGAGAAACATCGATCAGCTGCCTCCTGCACAACCCCCAATTGGAATGTGCCTGCAACCAAGGTACATGCCCTTGACCGGAATTGAACCCGGGACCCTTTGGTCCACAGGCTGATGCTCTATTTACTGAGCCAAACTGGCTAGGGCCTCCCTGGCTTTAAAGAGGGAACAAGCAAAACTACTTTCTCAAGGCTGTACTTTGTGGGTATGATGGAGATGAGAGTCCTTCTCAGGCAGCAGGAGGCTGTAAGATTGAGAAGATTGGCAGGGCACCAGCACAATGCTGGCATGGTGGAAGTGCCCTTATATAGGTTCCACTTTTCTTCTCCATGAACCCTTATGCTGTGGAGGGAGACACAACTGAGGGCCAAGAGCTACACAGAGCTATACATCCTTCTAAATCAATCTTGATTTTAACATTCTTTTTCTTTCCATCACCCAATGTAATGAGGTACCTGACACTATACCTAATGTAATGAGGAAGTCCGCCATTAATGTCAAGTCACATCTGCAGAGAAATGGAAGAGAAAGCTGACTGGCAGGGTAGGGTGTTCCTCAAATCCAATTAAATTTTCCTCAAGCTCAGCAAGTTGGACTCGCTATGTTGCGCACCTCTACCCGTGTGTGACAGAGAATGAGAGCAGCAAGACCCTGCCAAGGGGAACTTAGTGCTAGGTGATGTGAGTAGGGGAATCACCAAAGGAAAGGAAGGGTGGCTAGTTGCCATAAGTCATCCTTCATACCACATAGTCCTCCCTAGAACACCTTTTATATCTTTATAAAGTGCTATGATCCTAAATGTTTGTGAAAACCTAATGCCCAAGGTGATAGTATTAGGAGGTGTGTGGGGTCTATGGGTGGTGATTAGGTCACAAGAGCAGAACCTTCAAGAATGGGAGTAGTGTCCTTTTAAGAGGCCCTAGAGAAGCTGTTTCTTCCACGTGAAAAGTCTGTGACCAGGTAGAGGGCTCTCACCAGAATACGACCATGATGGTGCCTTGATCTTGGACTTCCAGCTTCTGAAACTGTGAAATATGAATTTCTATTTTTTATTAACGATCCAGTCTGTGGTATTTAGTTATAGCAGCCCAAATGGACTAAGACATAAGGAAAAGGAAAAAAAAAGAACAAAAAAAGATAAACGGAGCTCATTTCAGGCCACATAGTGGCTTTATTTTTTATCTTTTGTTAATTCTTACCTGAGAATATTTTTTTCCATTGATTTTTAGAAAAGAAAGTATGGAGAAAGGGGGAAAGAGACAAAGAAAGGGTAGGAGGAAGGGAAGGAGAAAGAGAAAGACCGATGTGAGACATATCAATTGGTTGCCTCCCACATATGTCCCAAGGAGTATGGGGATTGAACCTGTAACCCAGATACTCACCCTAGACCGGAAATAGAAGCAGTGTGTGGGCTAATACTCAAACCATTGAGCAACACCAACCAGGGCCACATGGTGGCTTTCAAAGTGAGTTTAAGCAAGCATCTGAGTAAGCACTGGGCTCCCATGCCTGCTTACCTTGCAAAGGATGAATCGGTCATTGTTTGGGTTCTCAGGGTCATCCTGTTTATATTTCATGACGTGAAAGAATAGCACAGACATGATTTCAGCAGCACTGCTGCATGATGTAGGGTGGCTGAAAGACAAACATGGCACAGGTCATTTCTCACAGGCAACTCACCAAGGACACAGTGCATGGGGAGGCTTCTCAGCAGTCT
Source organism: Lasiurus borealis (assembly GCA_004026805.1). Lineage (NCBI taxonomy): Eukaryota > Metazoa > Chordata > Mammalia > Chiroptera > Vespertilionidae > Lasiurus > Lasiurus borealis. The sequence continues at coordinate 26,312 of PVJN01010844.1, forward strand.
TCTCAGACTACAAGCAGCAGTCATTACTCCCAGCCCTCACATGTAAAATAATGGAACTGGACTCCATACAACACTCACAAAAATTAAAATGGACTAAGTTAAATGTAGGACCAAAAACCATTAAACTCCTAGGAGAAAACATAGAAAAAAGGCTCCTTGACATGAGTCTTAGTAATGATTTCTTGGATATGACACCTACAGCTCAAGCAACAAAATAAAAAATAAACAAGTGGGACTACACCAAACTAAAAAGCTTCTGCACAGCAAAATAACATATTCTATGTTCATAGCAGTGTTATCTACAATAGCCAAGACATGGAAACAACCTAAGTGTCCACAGAATTGATAAAGATGATGGGGTTCATGTATACAATGAACTGTTATTCAGTCATAATAAAGAAGGAAATTCTGCTTTTCAACAATATGGATAGACTTTGAGAGCATTATGTTAAGTGAATTAAGGCAAATACTATGTGAACTCACTTATATGTGGAATATAAAATAAAAACAGAATAAAGATTAGAGCACAAATGAATAAAATAGGGACCAGGAAAAGAGAATAAATGAAAACAAAAGTTAGGTTTTTTTGAAAACTTTAAAATTAACCTTTAGCTAGACTAAGTAAAAAAAAAATCACTAAGTTATTAAATCAGATTTAAAATTACTAACTTCATTTAAGAAACAAAAAGGACATTACTACTAGTTCTATAGAAATAAAAAGGATTATAAAAAGTACAGTGAATAAATTGTACATCAATAAATGAGCTAAGGTAGAAAAAATTTCTAGAAAACAGAAAACTTAAGACATTCAAAAGAAAGAGAAAGTCGGAATAAATCCATAACAAACAAAAAGATTGAATCAGTAGTCAAAAACTTCTGCCGCAAACAAAAACTCTGGGCCTGAGTTTTTTTTACTTTGTTTCAAAGGGAGGAGGGGAAGAGAAGAGAGGGAGGCGGAGAGGGGAAAGTGAAACATGAACACGTGCCAACGGAATGCAACGTGCTCCGCGGGCGCGCGCAGACGCGCAACGTGCGCACGTACACACCCACGCAACGTGGGCACGCACACCCATGCAACGTGCATACGCACACCCACGCGACGTGCGCACGCACACCCACGCAACGTGCGCATGTGCCCGGACCGGGTACAAAACCCGCCATTTCTGTACCGGACGACTGCTGCAACCACCAGAGCCCCACCCGCCAGGGCCGGGCCTGATTTTTAAAGAATTAACATCAACCCTCAAACTCTCGGTGGGGAGAAAAAAAAAAACACCCGAAAACCAAAAACTGGCGGGAAATACTTCGAAGCGCATTTTGAAGCCAGCATTAACTTTACACTAAAACCAAATACCTCACAACAAAACTAACATGCCTTAGGAATATGGATGCAAACAATCCTGAACAAAAGACTAGGAGACCGAACACCTTCCGTTTGGGATTTCTTTTAAACTCCCATGCTCTCGGTTTCGGGACCCGCATGACGACAGCAATCTCACAGAAAAACCGGGCCTTCCCGCTCCAATCCTCGCTAACCCGCTCCAATCCCCGGGAAGGCGCCCCATTCCCCACACACACTAGTTTCCGACCTCCCCTCCAGCCCTCGTGGGTTCCCGGGATGAGGGGCTAGTGCCCGAGCACGTGGCTGGGCACGTGGCTGGGCACTAAGTGAACGATGGCGCCACAGCCACACTTGGCTGGCGCCTGAAAGGGAAACCAAACCCCATTAGGCAGAAATCGTGCCTCAATGATGAAGCGCCCCCTCGCCCCCCGCCCCCAGCTCTAACGGTTCACTTCGTGACCGTTAGGCCTACGGCCCGGGGCCGGAGCCACTCTGGCTTCGAAAAAGGTGCCTTACCCGGTGCTCGAGGCACACGTGGCCCTGATGGAATGGATGCGCAGGCGATTGGCCAGGTCCCGAAGCACCTGCACGGTATCCGCATCAGGCTTGTCTTCCTCAGGCATCGAAACGTTCACCTCAGCCTCGGCCATGGCTCCTACCCAGACAGACTCTGAGGAGAAAATGGCGTCGAGCGCGCTCTTCAGCCTTTTTATAGGACTGTGCACTGCTCCCCCCCTCCCGTGAAGATCCTTCCGCGTGCGCTTGGATCCCTCCGCGCGCGCCCAATTAAGTGGACTTTGAACATTTCTCATTTGCATATATGATCTTTCATTTGCATATATGATATTTTCCTAAATCAGTTAATTTCTTTATGTCTTCCCTCGTGTTATTTATTCAAAGAGGACTGCCTCTGTACATGAATTCAGGGCCTACTTTTTGTGTTGTACAGGGGCGGGGGGGGCGAGGGGGGTGTCGGGGCGAGGGGGGTGTCCAGGATCTACTTTTGAGTTATCCAGCGGGTCTGGAACTAGATACTATGGTAGGTGACAAAATGGCGGAAGTAGTAAAGTAGTTTTCGATTCACACACTTTAAAAACAGCCACAACGCTGAAGTTTGCTTCGCACATTTTATCACACTATTAAAAGAGTACGCTGTAACTTGACAATTTCGGGGTACCCTTTCCTTTTACCCAATAACAGCCCGGCTCCTAGGTCGACTTCGCAGCACAGGAGGCAGGCTGAGGGTTCTGAGGTAGCACGTGTCTCTAAAACCAAATACTTAACAACAAAACTGCTATCATCTTTCGGGAATCTTGTGTATGGCGAGACCCGCGTGAGAGTTTCGGTGGCATTAGCTTAACGCTGGCCAGCAGCTTTCCCAGGGGGCCTGATTTGAGGGGTTTCCCGTTGACTTTCTGTATGAAGGTCACGCCGTGTCTCGGAGACCTCATGTCTCTCGGATTTTGAGATGGGCTACCGAGACCCAGCCTTGCTCCCAGCCGCACCATGTCCACAACACTGTACCCTAAATTGAACCACTGGGAAGCATCTTGAAAACCGCCGAGCCCCTGAGAGCGCCAGTGTCCCTGAACGCGGCTAGATCGCAAGCCGATTACGTTCTTGCTCGGTTAAAGGACATTTATTGTTCATCGATACCTCTGACTGCTCCTGGAAAACCCTGCTTCTACGTGTGCTCCTACTTGCAAAATACACGAGTGCTCATTTCCTCACATCATCCACACTGACTATTGTCCGCCTTTTTAATGTGTGTCGTTCTGATGGATGAGAAAACCGCATTTAGTAAACGCTTTGGTTTACGTTTGCCCGCGTTCCTTGCAGTCGTTTATTGCCGTTCTTGTGCTTACTGCCATTCGTGATCTATCCTTTCTGAATCGTCTATTGCTATCCCTTACTGTTTTTACATTGGATTCTTTCTCTGTAGCTTCCTAATTTGTAAGACTTCTTTGCTACATCTATTAGACATTTAGCAAATCTTTTCCCCCCTCAATCTGTTGCTTTAAAAAAATACGTTAACAGAGATACTTTATTTTTAAGAAGAAGCAAATGTTTGAACCAAAATCTAACTTTATGCTTTTTTCTCCTCACAAGAATGTTTTAAAAACACTTTTATGCAGTAAAATATGTAAATCTTTTGCTTCGTGGCATTTTGACTTGAGTCGTTCAGAAAGATCTTCTCTACACAAAGATGATAAAGATATTCCTATCATGTCCTCCTCGAACTTATACAGTTTCATTTTTATGCTTAGTTCTTTATTCTGTCTCAACTTTACATTAGAGGCCCGGATGCAGAAAATTCGAGCAAGGGCTTTGGCTTCTGCGGCCGCTGGGGCGGCCAGGGGTCTCTGCTGCCTCTGCCTCAGTGGGCCTGCTGCGGCTTTGTCCAGAAGGAAACCCTTCCCGACATCCGATCTAATGAGCATATTACGCTTTTATTATTATATATATGGTTATCAGGAAACACTCTAATTTAATACTTTTTCAAAAAGCCAATTGTCTCAAGACCATATTTTTCTTTTGCAAACATTTCTTAGCTTTTTTTTTGCACTTTTTCTTCCAAATAAATTTTGAAAACTATTTTTAAGATCCATAAGAAATTCCCATTGTGTTTTAAAAATATATTTTTATTGATTTCAGGGAGAAAAGGAGAAGGAAAAAGAGAGACAAACATCGATGGTGAGAAAGAATCATTGATTGGCTGCCTTCTGCACACCCCACACTGGATTGAACCCACAACCGGGGCATGTGCTCTGACTGGGAATCGAACCATGACCTCCTGGTTTATAGATTGGTACTCAACCACTGAGCCATGCTGTCTGGGCCCATTGCATTATTAATTGGGATTCTTTTGAATTTACAGGTCAATATGTAGAGGCCTAACATATTTACGGTATTGAGTCTCCTCCTCAAATACATGGTATGTTGCCATTGATAATCACATCTTACTGACATTGTATTTTCTATTTTCAGTTTAACCAAAGATCTTTCTTTTTCTTCCTCCTTTCCTTCATTCTTTTCTTTACTAATGGTATATACAAATATAGTTTAAAGCAGGGGTCAGCATTTTTAAAAAATATTTTATTGATTTTTTTACAGAGAGGAAGGAAGAGAGATAGAGTTAGAAACATCGATGAGAGAGAAACATTGATCAGCTGCCTCCTGCACGCCCCCCACTGGGGATGTGCCTGCAACCAAGGTACATGCCCTTGACTGGAATGGAACCTGGGACCTTTCAGTCTGCAGGCCGACGCTCTATCCACTGAGCCAAACTGGTTTTGGCATCAGTGAATTTTAAAAGGTATGTGTATATTTTGACAGTTGACAGTATTACAGATGTCCCCCATGTCTCTCCTAAGCAAACTTTAGAGAGGCCCCAGAGTAGTAGATTCTTTCTGTCATCCTTTGCCATGTGAGAGACTCATTCATTCGTGTCACAATATAATTTTCCATCCTGAACTATGAGCTCTAGGACAAGCATGTCAGACTCAAAGGCTAACACGGGCCACATAAACAAGGTTGAAGTGTATGCGGGCCGCAAAACAACAAAAGCTTCCATTCTCATAGACACGTAGGTTTATTTCGATAGACACCCTGAATACAAAGGGCTGAAATAAATGAGTCATCACTGACATAAAATAATAAAACATTTTAATAAAATTAATATTTTTTCTTGAACATTCACTTACCAGACACTGAATAACTGCACAAATTAATAAGCATCACGCAAATAAACCTATTTTTCTTGTTCTCCGAAAGAAAAATATTTCCTGTTGCGCACACTGAACAAATTAGTTCAAGACTAAAGACGTGGCCATTGGCTGCTAAAATATTCGCTGCTAAGTATGAGTGGAGAGAAATGGTGCGCCTGCGCGTAAGGTGCATAAGGGAAATGAATGCAACATGATTATAGTCATCAGTCATCAGCAAACGTTATAGTTTGTTATTAATAATTATGTATAACAGGATATTGTTGATATTTATTTATAATGATAAAATTTAAGTGCCGAAACCGGTTTGGCTCAGTGGATAGAGCAACGGTCTGCGGACTGAAAGGTCCCAGGTTCGATTCCAGTCAAGGGCATGTATCTTGGTTGCAGGCACATCCCCAGTGAGGGGTGTGCAGAGGCGGCTGATGGATGTTTCTAACTATCTCTCTCCTTTCCTCTCTGTAAAAAATCAATAAAAATATATTTTAAAAAAGTTAAGTTATGAAATTTTTATTAAAATGCTTCTTACATACCGTTATATTGGCTGGCCCGCAAAATTATTCATTGTGGGCAGCATGCGGCCGGTGGGCTGCGAGTTTGACATGCTTGCTCTATGAGAACAAGGAATGTATCTGGCTTCTGTAACACACAGTAGGCAATCAGGAAGTATGTATTGGATGAATGACTGAATAAAGGAACAAACCTGCTAAATTGCAAAGTTCTCTGACTAGCTTTTTTGTTGTTAATCCTCACCTGAGGATATTTTTTTTCCACTGATTTTTTTTTTTTTAGAGAGAATGGAAGGGAGGGGGAGAGACAGAGAAAGAAACATCAATTGGTTGCCTTCTGCACGCTTGAGCCCTGACCAGGGCTGGGGACTGAGCCTGCAACCGAGGTACATGCACTTGACTGGAATCGAACCTGAGACTTTTCAGTCCATAGGCAGACACTCTAACTACTAACCCAAACCAGCTAAGGCTCTGCTCTCTTTAGGCTGCCCAGCAGTAGCAAGACAGCAATGTGTATGGCTTAATGGGAATGAGTTTATTCCCTGCTTTACAAGAACAGTTTTTAATATATATATATATTTCTTTATTGATTTCAGAGAGGAAGGAAGAGGGAGAGAGAGGTAGAAACATCAATGATAAAAAATAATCACCAATTGGCTTCCTCCTGCATGCCCCTTACTAGGGATTGAGTCCACAACCCGGGCATTGTGCCTTTGGCCAGAATTAAACCTGGGACCCTTCAATCTGCAGGCCGATGCTCTCTCCACTGAGCCAAACCGGCTAGGACAAGATCCGTTTTCAATAAAATGAGATGCACAGTTGGTAATTCTTGAAAGAGAGGAATCCCAAGAACAAAATGGGCATATGTGGAGGGAGTACTCTAGCCATCTGGGGTTGCCATGAGGTACACCCATAAAGCAGAAAGTCGGGTGCTGAAAAGGAGGGGAGAGAGGTCCGGAAGATGAAATTGACTTCTCTGCTCTGTGCTGGGCCCATCTCAAGTGCATAAATCCTAACATACATAAGTATCTCTGCCTATGTGTAAGTATATTTATAGAGTGAGGCAATCATGTGTTCAATTCTCCTCCTATTTGCAGCTTATGGAGGAGTACCCGATTTTTTATTTGTTCCCCAATGCAGGAGGAATACACACAGAGCCCCCGTGCAATCCTCCCCTCCAACAGTCCCCCATGCAGATCCTCGTCACCCAGCGAGGAGGGCTGTAGCGGCCACTCCAGCCAGTTGCATGGCGAGATGGCCCGGAACTTACAGAAGAGCATCAAGCACCGCACCCTCTACCTCTTAGAGCAGCTGAGAGTGGAGAAGGCCAGCCGGGACCAGAATACCGAGAGCTACCTCAAGCTGGTGTCCAAAGCCGACCCGCGCCAGGCCCTGTACATCCGCCAGGCCTTTGAGAAGGTGAACCAGCGGGCCTCTGCCACCATCGCCCAGATCGAGCGAAGGCTCTATCAGTGTCACCAGCAGCTGCAGGAGCTGCAGAAGGGCTGCCAGCCCAAGGGCTCGGTGGCAAAGGGGCAGAGCAGCCCGGACAATGGCCAGCAGCCCTGGGACAAGGCCTCGCTTTTAGAGTCTCCCAAGAGAGGTGGGAGAGATGACTTAGCCAGCGCCCGGACTGACAGGCCCCGCCCGCTGGAGACTCAGTTGCCAGCCTCACAGCAGGAGACGTCGTCAGAGTCCAGGGCGAACTTGCTCTTGCAGAAGGTGAAGGAAGAGCTCAAAGAAGCCCAGAGAGTCCACCGTAGCCTCCAGGTGTCCTATCAGGGCCTGAAGGAGATGTACCTCACAGACCTGCCGCTGTCGCTGGAGTGCCTTCAGGAGGAGAAATGCAGGTGAGGTGGAGCCCCTTCTGCCACTTGGTTCTGGACAAGCCCCCAGGACTGTCTGCAGGAGGCTGAAAGGAGCTGAGGGGGGGGGGGAGCAGCTCCGTGGTTCCCTTGGTGCCTCGCCCCCCCCCCTCCCCCGTGGTGAAGAGGGCTCATCCCCTGCTGACCAATGAGGTTCCTGCTCTAGGCCCCACTGAGCGGTCTGGCAGGAGATAGCCAGAGGGGATGTGAGCCCAGTAGACACCCATCAGTTAGGGAGGCGCTTTGCCATCCTGTCGGCTGGAATGGGGTGAAGACAGGACTGGAGTCGCCTCGACCCTGATTCCTTCAAGTATGCTCATGGCTGAACTGGGGCACACTGTCACATCCGGGACATTTATTCGGAAAATGGCTGCCTTCTGGGGAATGCCATCTCTCCACTGTGTGGTAGGTTGATTTCCTTTCTTTTTTAAAATATTTTATTAATTTTTTTACAGAGAGGAAAGGAGAGGGATAGAGAGTTTGAAACATAGATGAGAGAAACATCAATCAGCCGCCTTCTGCATGCCCCCTACTGGAGATGTGCCTGCAACCAAGATACATGCCCTGGAATCGAACCTGGGACCTTTCAGTCCGCAGGCCGACGCTCTATCCACTGAGCCAAACCAGTTTCGGCTTCCTTTTCTTTTTAAAATATACACCGAGTGACCAGATTATTATGATCCCTGAACACATAATCATCTGGCCACTCAGTGTATATCTTATATAATAAAAGGCTAATATGCAAATTGTCCCCTCCACCAGGAGCTCAACCAGCAGGCAGGCCAACCACCCTTGTCCCCTCCCCCTGGCCAGGCTGGCCGAACCCCACCTGCCGGAAACCAAACATTGTTTCATTAATAGAAAGATGGGGACAGGAAGCCTGGAAGGCTAGTCAACAACTAATTGCTCTAACCACTCACTGTTTAGTTGAGACATTGTTAGCTGAAGCAGCCTTCACCTCTGTTTGTCTTAAGTATTTTTGTTATTGGAATTTTCTGCCTAAAGGCTATGAGTGTGTCACAAAGTCTCAATAAAAGGAACAGCAAGGCCGGAGCAGAAGGTAGTTTTCTCCCTAGAGGTAGCCTCCCGCCTGGCCCCCCAATATTCCCAAATTAATATTTTTATAGTCTCTTTTCATTTGTGTGCGGCCTCCTCCAGAACACAAATCCTGAACGGGAACCCTAAAACATGTGCGCGCGTGCGCACACACACACACGTGCATGCACACACACACATAGGCACACAAACACACACGTGCATGCACACACGCACACGTAGGCACACACAAACACACACACACACACGCGCACTGAGTGGCCAGATTATTATGTGTTCAGAGATCATAATAATCTGGCCACTCAGTGTATTTTTCTTGATTTCAGAGAGAGGGAGAGATAGAAACATCAAGGATGAAAGAGTATCACTGATCGGCTGCTTTGTGCACGCCCCACACTGGGGATTGAGCCTGCAACCTGTGCCCTGACTGGAAATCAAACCGTGACCTCCTGGTTCACAGGTTAACGCTCAACCACTGAGCCACGCCGGCTGGGCAATACTATTGACATTTTAGACCAGTTGATTCTGTGCTGTGGGTGCTGTGCTATGCATTGGAGGATGTTGAGCAGTGTCCTCATCCTAGAGGAGTTTCCTACAACTGTCATAACCAATTACCCCAAATTCGGTGGCCTCAAACAATAGAAATGTATTGTGTCACAGTTATGGAGGTGAGAAGTCTAGAATCAGCTTTACTTGGCTGATGTCAAGGTGTCAGCAAGGCCGCGCTTCTTCTGGAGGCTCTAAGTGAGAATCCATTCCTGGCCTCTTCCAGCTTCGGGTGGCTGCCGGGCTCCTATGCTTGTGGCCACATCACCTCAGTCTTCGAGGCTAGCATCCTCCACATCTCTCTCTTCTCTGTCTTCACACGACCTTCTTCACTGGGTGTGCAAGCGCCCACTCTCTCTCTCTCTTTTTAAAAATATATATCTTATTGATTGTTTACAGAGAGGAAGGGAGAGGGATAGACAGAAACAGCAATGAGAGAGAAACATCGATAAGAGAAAAACATCGATCAGCTGCCTCCTGCAGGCCCCCCACAGGGGATGCGCCAGCAACCAAGGCACATGCCCTTGACAGGAATTGAACCTGGGACCCTTCAGTCCACAGGCCGACGCTCTATACACTGAGCCAAACTGTTTAGGGCTCGTCTTTCTCTTATAGGATGTGTGTGATTGCAATTAGGGTCCACATATGCTCAGGAGGAGCTTCTCCCACTTCACCACATTCGCCAGCCTTATCCCTACTGCTTGAACCCTGTCCCCACATCTGTTTCTCTAGCTTATATTTCTCATCCATGCTGCTGGCCACTGGGTTCTAGCTCAATTTTCCCAAAAGCCAATCCTCGGGTATAATGAGGAGTATAATCTTTTGGCCCTAGCTGGTTTGGCTCAGTGGATAGAGCATCAGCCTGCAGACTGAAGGGTCTCGGGTTCCATTCTAGTCAAGGGCACATGCCCAGGTTGTGGGCTCCATCCCTGGTAGGGGATGAATAAGAGGCAGCTGATCCGTGGTGATTCTCTCTCATCACTGATGTTTCTATATCTCTCTCCCTCTCCTTCTCCCTTCCTCTCTGAAATCAAGATAAAAATATGTATTTTTTAAAAAGAGGATAATCTTTCCCAACAACAATACAGTTTAGGATAATTTGTATTAAAGAGGGCGGCCTTACCACCTTTGGAAGACTTAGGGGGCATTTTGGCTGACTGGTCATCATTCTGTCTTCATAAGAACATTTTCCAGCCCTGACCAGTTTGGCTCAGTGGATAGAGCATCAGCTTGCAGACTGAAGGGTCCCAGGTTCCATTTCCGGTCAAGGGCATGTACCTTGGTTGCGGGCAAATCCCCAGTGGGGAGTGTGCAGGAGGCAGCTGGATCAGTGTTTCTGTCTATCCTTCTCCCTTCTTCTCTGTAAAAAAAATCAATAAAATATGTTTTTTTAAAAAAGAAGATTTTCCAGAGTGCTCCATTTGCCTGTGATGGTAAGAGCTGGATGGAGAGGGGTTTTTGACTAAAAAAAAAAAACAATGAGAAGAGGCAGCTGTGCCAAGGCCAGGGCACTGCTGCCAGAGGGTAAGGAGGCTGGAGGCAAGGGAAGGAGAGACTGAGAGAATATCCTTATGAATTAATATCTTCTTATTCACTAAATTATTCAAGAATACATTCAAGAATATATTAATACATTCTTAGAAATACAGTCATGAAGAATCTATTCATTCATATTCGTGGAGAATATATTCATGAAAGTATACTTGAATATAGTTAATATCTTAAGTGTTCTTGTGGCTGGATCTTTCATGGTAGTGGAAAGTTAATCATGGGGTATCTACTTCCGGGGTGGACACCCTGCCTCTCCCCCTCTCTGTGGGCAGTAGCCTCAGCCATGTAGTCAGCCCACTCTCTTCTCATCAGGAAGCAGGGCAGAGACTGATGGAATGTTCCTTGAAACACTGTTATGAATCAGCTCTTGATCAATTGGCTTTATGCAAATGAGTGTCCAGCTTATTAGCTCCCTGGGGGATGTCTACATGTAGGTGTCAGTGAAGTTCTTGAAATAGGACCAAATCGCATTCCCTGTCCGTATGACAGCACCATTGGTTATGTTCCTGTGCAGGTCAGAGTTACCACTTGGTCCTTCATTGCCCTGGACTCCAGTGCTCTCTGGTATCTTTGCTCTTCTCCAGTGTCACTGCCCCTGGCTTGGGTCAAGCCTTCCTCGGCTCTTCCCTAAAAGAAAGTTCTAGAAGCCACCTGTTCTTCCTGTTGCACAAACAAAGAACTTCAAAGATTTTTTAAATTATTAAAGCCAGGCGAAATGTAGAGAACAACATGATCGACACTGTATATCTACCCCGATCTCTCAAATTTTCACATTTAACATTTTTGCTTCAAATCTTATATATACTAGAATACACATACACACATATATACATATATATGTATTTACTTATTAATTGATTGCAAAGAGGGAGAGGGAGAGAGAGAAACATCAATAATGAGAGAGAATCATTGACCAGCTGCCTCCTGCATGTCCCACACTGGGGATCAAGCCCACAACTCAGGCATGTGCCCTGACTGGGAATCGAACCATGACCTCCTGGTTCATAGGTCGGTGCTCAACCACTGAGTCACACCTGCTGGGCTTGTTTATATATTTTAAGGATCCACTGAGATATAGTTTACATGCCATAAAATTCACTCTTTTAACTGTACATTTTTATGATGTTTAGTAAGTTTACTGAATTGTGCAACCACGACCACAATCCTATATTTGTTATTTGCTTTAATAATAGCTTTATTGAGTTATAATTCGCATACCATAAAATTCATCCACTTAAAGTGTACACTTCAGTAGTCTTTAGTATATTCACAGAGTTGTGCAACCATCACCACGGTCTCATTACAGACCATAACATTGTCATCACTCCAAAGAGAAACCCAGCCCCTAATGGGATTAGCAGTCACTCCGTACCTTCCCCTTCTCCAGTTCTGGCAACCACTATTCTGTTTCCGTTTTTTCTGGATCGGTCTATTCTGGACATTTCATATAAATAGAAGCATATACTGTGTGGTCTTTTGTGGCTGCTTCATCTCTGTAATCCACAGATTTTTATGGAAAAACTACTGCATGCCAAACACTGGTGCTGGGAATCCATACGAAATTTAATAGCATACAGGGATAATTTAGATCTTGATTTCTACAACTTCTAGTCTCCATTTTGGTAAAGCTGTTACAAAAGGGGAATGGTATAAAGGAGATACGTGACTGTCGGCATGGGTGTGGCTGAGGCACAGACCTGGAAAAGTAAGCTGGATTTGCCTGGAGCTGAGGGCCAGAGGTGGAAGGCAGATCCTGAACCCAAGTCAAGTCTTTTTATTTTTTTAATATGGAACGCTTCACGAATTTGTGTGTCATGCTTGCACAGAGGCCATGCTAATCTCTGTATAATTCCAATTTTAGTATACTAGAGGCCCCATGCACGAAATTCGTGCAAAGGGCTGGGGTCATCACAACCACGGCCTCAGCTCTTGCAGCCACGGCTTCGTCCAGAAGGGCGTCTGGAAGGTCGTTCGGCTGTCCGGTCTAATTAGCATATTACACTTTTATTATTCTAGGTGTGCTGCCGAAGAGAGCACCCAAGTGTAGTCTGGATGTAGGACCACGCATTGCTCTGGGCGGGGCACTCAGGGAGTATTATTTTCTCTTTTGCTCCCAAGACAAGTGCTGATGACAGAACTGGTGAATGAGCACCTGCAGCGGCACCTGGATGAAATTTACGGTCTCAAACAGAATCTGGCCTATACTGAGGAGAAAATGGCCTATCTTTCCTACGAGAAAGCCAAGGAGATATGGGTGAGTTCTTCCTGGAGGAGATTTTTTGAAAAAGGGCCAGTGAGAAGGATGCAGGGAGGAGAGAAGCCGAGGATGAGCAAATCTGTTCTGGTAACCTCCAAACCAAGGAAAGAGACAGATATTCAAGCTGTACCCCCCGTTGAGGGTTCCGTGGCAGCTCCCACATTTGTTTCAGACCTGGCGGGGTCCAATCTTCATGTTCATGCTGCACTTCCTCCCTCCCCCGACCTTAGCTGAACTTGGGCATTGCAGTTCTCACACTTGAGCCCAGAACCACCCATAAAGGGGGCTGATGAGTACCCAGGAGCTGCTGGGGGTGCGGGGAACACCAGCTGGGAACCCCTGCTTTTGACCCTGGAGTGGCAAGCATGGGTGATGGATCCCCCACTCCTGTGACAGATGGCCTCACTCCCTTCCACACCCTCAGACCTTACACCTGACCTTGCTCAGCTCTCTGCGGCCAGGCTCTCAGTCTCAGACCACCCTGGATGAGGGCCAAGTCAGATGAGACCTTCACTGTTACTGGGAGACATGGACCCTCCCAGGACAGGGCCCTCAGCGTACAGATGCTCTAGGCTCTCAATTTCCCTCCTAAATCTTCAGCTCACCAACACTTGCTGTGCAACCCTTAGGCACTCGGATCAATGACCCTCGCCTTCTTTCTGACCTCTGGCTAGGACATGTGTTTTTTTTTATCACCTGCAGGAGGTCATGGAAACTTTCAAGAGGCGTATATCGAAGCTGGAAACTCTACAGCAAGGGACTCAAGTGAAGATGACAGAGAACCTCAGACGCTGTCCCCAGAATGTTGTGTCCCAATTTCTGAACCTGCTCCTCATGCTGACTACCATCTTCTTGGTCTTACTCTCTACTGCGGGTACCTTTCCCTTGACACTGGGGAAGTCGCGCCTGCGCATGTGCATCACAATCGTGCTGATTGGGATTGGGGCCCTGGCGTGGCAGAAGTGGCATGCCATTTCTGCAGTGGACTGGCAGGTTTGGTTCGCCTCCAGATGGAGACTGTATTTCAAGGATGCCAAGCCTCTACCAGACGGTCCTTAAAGGGTCTGGGTGGGCCGGCACCTCTCTTTTCTAGGTATCAGGGTCTCCAGGAAGCCGCTTCTCAGATCTGGCTTTCAGATTTTGTCACCACCAGCCCCAGGAGAGGTGTGCGGGTGCCCACCCAGCTCACAGTTCCCTTTCCCACGATCCTTCCTGGCCGTCTGCAGACTTTGGCAAAGATTAAAGTCTCCAGAATTACGGTGCTGCGCTCCTCTATAAACCCCTCACGCCCTCTAGTGACCCGGTGACTGAACACTCGGGGGCTCAGGGATCCCCTCTGTGACTTCGTTGTTTCTGGCAAAGAGAAGCTACATTGTCTTCACGGGGATGGAGAAGAAGGGATGGTGGCCGTGATGGCCAAAGCTCTGGTGAGTGGGACAGGGGTGACGTCTTCTGGCAGGAGGCAGATGTCTTTGTTGTTAGGGCTGGGAGAGACTCATGCCGGTGACACCGAAGAGACAGATGAGGCCTCTGTTTTGGAGGTGCTGGAGAGTTCAGAGCTATCATCTACTTTCCTCCCAAAAAGCTGCAAGATGCAGTTTCGAAACTGGCGGGACAGAAAGTATTGTTCAGCAGAGCAGGAAGGGTCAGTGCGCTATGCTAAAGGTGATGCTTAAGGCATTCAGAGGAAGATATTCATTAAGTGTCACCCAGATGATTCAAAACCTCCTCTCCTACCATTCACAATTCTACAAAATGAATGGAGGGAGACTCAGGTGGTTCCTTGCACGTGGGGAGGTCTGTTTCTGACTATCTGGTCATCTAAGTCATCTAATTTAGAAGATGATGGTGACTATTTGGGTAACATGATGGCCCCCCAAAAAGAATGTTTAAATCCTAATGCTTGTGGTCTATGAATGTGACCTTATTTGGAAATAGTCTTTGTAGATGTGATTAAGATGTATATTACGCCAGGCTGGTGTGGCTCAGTGGTTGAGTGCCGACCCAGGAACCAAGAGGTCGCTGGTTCGATTACCAGTCAGGGCACATGCCCGGATTGTGGGCTTGATCCCCAATGGGGGCCGTGCAGGAGGCAACCAGTTGATGACTTCCTCTCTCGTTGATGTTTCTATATCTCTCCCCCTCTCCCTTCCTCTCTTTCTCTCTCTAAAAATCAATTAAAAAATATTTTTTAAAAAGATATACATTGCCAATACCGGTTTGGCTCAGTGGATGGAGTGTCGGCCTGCGGACTGAGGGGTTCCGGGTTCGATTCTGGTCAAGGGCATGTGCCTTGGTTGCGGGCACATCTCTAGTGCAGGAGGCAGCTGATCCATGTCTCTCTCTCATGGATATTTCTGACTCTATCTCTCTCCTTTCCTCTCTGTAAAAAATTAATAAAATATATTTTTAAAAATTAAAAAAAAAGATAGATATACATTATCAGGAAGTCAAGCTGGAGTAGAATGGGCCCTAATGCAATGATTGGTGTCCTAGTAAGTAGAAGGGAATTTGAACACAGACACACAGGCATAGAGGGAAGATGGCCATGTGAAGGTGAAGGCAGAGATCAGGGCGACTCATCTATAAATCAAGGAATAGCAAGTACTCACCAGAAGGTAGAAGAGATTTCCCCCAGAGTCCTCAGAACAGTGGTTCTCAACCTTCCTAAGGCCGCGACCCTTGCATACAGTTTCTTATGTAGTGGTGACCCCCAACCATGAAATTTTGCTACTGTTATGCATCGTGATGTAAATATCTGCATTTTCTGATGGTCTTAGGCGACCCCTGTGAAAGGGTTGTTTGACCCCAAAGGGGTTGCGACCTACAGGTTGAGAACCGCTGCCTTAGAAGAAGCTAGCCCTACTGACATCTTGATCTCAGACTTGTGGCCTCCAGAACTAGGAGACCATAAGTTTCTGTTACTTAAAACCACTTAATTTGTGGTAGTTCGTTATGGTACCCCAGGGAACTCACGCAGTGACCAAAGATGATGCCAGCTAAGGGGCCCATGCATAGATAGAGTGACCTGTCTCCAGAATGTCTGGTAAGAGGCATTTTAGTGAAAGGGAATGCGATTGTCATCTTGTTTCTATTCCATCAATTTTAAACATATATTTTTATTGATTTTAGAGAGGGAGAGAGAGAGACATCATTGATGAGAGAGAATCGTGGGTCAGTTACCTCCTGCACGCTCCACACTGGGGACCAAGTCCCCAACCCCTGGCATGTGCCCTGACTGGGAATTGAACTGTGACCTCTTGGTTCATGGGTTGATGCTCAACCACTCAGCCATGCGGCCTGGCTCTATTCCATCAATTTTGAGGCCAGGTGAGGACTAGGTAAACAACAGTGTAGCCACCACCTGGTCTCTTTAGCCAGGAGAGTCTTCCGGCACCAGGAAGGCCCTGCTCTTTGCTGCTTGATCCCCAAAGAGATCTGGGCCGAATTTATTTCTCAGATTATATCTCAGATCATCACTGTGCTAACCAAAGTGCTTTGAGAACACAGGTCAGATGCATTTCCTATATATTCTAAGCTTATTCTTTTTTAAATATTTTTTATTGATTTTTTACAGAGAGGAAAGGAAAGGAACAGAGTTAGAAACATTGATGATGAGAGTCATCAATGGGCTGCCTCCTGCAGGCCCCACGTTGGGGATCGTGACCTGGAATCGAACTGTGACCTCCTGGTTCCTTAGGCATGCGTTCCTTTGGAAATGTTTAAATATTCAGTAGCCCATGGTGACCGGGCTACTGAATAGTTAAACATTACCAAAAGTATGCATGCTTAAGGAACTCAAGGCCAGGCGGGAGGGGGCACAGCCGTGGAGCAACTGTGGATGAGCAGAGGAAAGCCAGTTGGAAGGAGGAGGCCTGGTGTGGTGAAATAGGAGGTCCCTGAGGGGCAGTATTTCTGACCGGAGACATTACTGGTCACCAAGTCACATCATACATGCACCCCAATGAAGTGGATGTGACAGATTCAAGGAATAAGGCAAATTGCACTTGGAAGATGTTGAGCTTCAATAGTCACCTGTATCTATCAAGAAGTCTAGGAGCCAAAACCGGTTTGGCTCAGTGGATAGAGCGTCGGCCTGTGGACTGAAAGGTCCCAGGTTCAATTCCGGTCAAGGGCACTTACCTTGGTTGCAGGCACATCCCCAGTAGGAGGTGTGCAGGAGGCGGCTGATCGATGTCTCTCTCACATGAATGTTTTTAACTCTCTATCCCTCTCCCTTCCTCTCTGTAAAAAATCAATAAAAAATATTTTTTTAAAAAGAAGTCTAGGAGTTGTCCTGGCCAGTATGGCTCAGTGGATAGAGCATCGGCCTTCGGACTGAAGGGTCCCAGGTTTGATTCCGGTCAAGGGCATGTACCCTGGTTGTGAGCACATCCCCAGTGAGGGATGTGCAGGAGGCAGCTGATCGATGTTTCTCTCTCATTGATGTTTCCGGCTCTCTCTACCTCTCCCTTCCTCTCTGTAAAAAAATCAATAACATATTTAAAAAAAAAAGTCTTGTCAAAACCGGTTTGGCTCAGTGGATAGAGTGTCGGCCTGCGGACTGAAGGGTCCCAGGTTCGATTCTGGTCAAGAGCATGTATCTTGGTTGCGGGCACATCCCCTGTAAGAGGCGTGCAGGAGGCGGCTGATTGATGTCTCTCTCTCATGGATGTTTCTAACTCTCTATCCCTCTCCCTGCCTTTCTGTAAAAAAGCAATAAAATATATTTTTTAAAAAAAGTCTAGGAGTGATGGCAGTTTGCTGTGGAGGGCCAGTATGCCAGTCCATACTGGCTGCCACCTAGGGTGACTTGGCGTGGGACCACAGTGTGTCCAACCTAAACTAACCTATAAAGCCACAAAAGCCACAGGTCAGTGCAGCCAAGAAGGGCCTCTTATGTCTTGGTCAGAATTAGAGTGTGAAGATGGAAAGATGAAGGTTGAGAAAAGAGTTGCGCCAATAGTGGCAAGAAGTACACACTTAAGAAAAATGGAGCCATGTCCAGGCAGTCCTCCGGTGTTCAAGCTCTAGGCTAGCCCTGAAGCCAATAGGAAGGAAGAGCACCACCGTACACAGGCCCTTCGGGAAATGCCCACCTTCAGGCAGAGACAGACCATAAAAGGATCCAGAAGGAGGGATGCCTGGGCTTGGGGTCACATGCTGAGCCCTCTCCGGTTCATGTTCTGGAGACCAGATCCTATTCCAGGTGGGAGACATCACGGGGCCCTTCCATGGTCTATTTCTAGTTTGCCGCATTGATGGTGTGACTTACCTGCCGGTTCATAAAGACATAGATAATGGGGTTGTAGATAGTGGCACTTTTGGCAAAGTAGGCTGGCAGCGCAGCCACCAGAGGGTGGAAGGGATAGCCAGGGTGGGCAGCAGCGAAGCATGCAAAGAAAGTGTAGGGCCCCCAGCAGAGGCAGTATGCCAGGATCATAACCACCACCATGCGCGTCACCTCCTTCTCTGCCTTCTGGGTGGACTCGGATTCTTTCTGCTGCTTCGCCACCTGGGGGAGACAGAGAGTCGTGCCAAGGGACAGTGAGTTAGGAGAGTTCCTAGGGGCTCTGAATCTGAAGGGGCTTCGTGTTGCTGGCGGGCTAGGGATGGGGAGTCACCCACTACAGCACCTCGCCAGCCAGCAGCCAGCTCCCAGCTGAGGGAGTGCACGCCTGGCCTGCAGCCCTCTGGAGGGTGGTCTCGCGAGAGCCGTGCAAGCTTTGAGGCAGCACACAGCTGAACCTGGTGGAGCTGGGCCTTCCAAACTCTTGGCTTAGCTTGGCTCCCGTTGGGAGTTTGGGCGGGAGCTAAGGGGGCTGTTCTTAGCTTCCCCTGGTCCCTTGCCAGCGTGCTCCCTCCTGTGCTCAGATCTGAGGGGTGGGCAGGAGAAGACACAGGGGCTGGCCTGATGGCAGACAGCTGAGTGGGCACGAGGGGAAACTGTGAGGGCAGGTCACACACCCATGGCCCAAGTCATGGCCGGACACCTTGGGAGCCAGCTAAGTTGCTTCTGATCCCTGACCGCCAGCAAGGTGGGGGAAGGAAGAAGGGGAGGGATACCCCGGGCTGAAGGTAGTGAGATGAGGGGAGCTTATCTCAAGCCCATGACCTCCACTCTGCAAAGAGCTTATAAGCCCATGCTGATCGGATTGTGGGCACAGGCAGCTTCATCTAGGAGAGGCGGCCACCCCAAAGGGCCTTCTGCCACCGGTGCCAAGCAGGATCCCCACGGGAACAGATGGTACATCCAGATCAAGCTAATGGCAGCTTAGCTCACTGATACAGGGACAACTTATGGCGTTCAGGAGAGCACAAGGGGAGCACAGAGCTCCCAGCACCCCAGGACCCAACCTCACTCTGGTGTCTTGCTCTGATTTCCTACAGGAGCGCCCCAGTGGTAGGTATCCCCGCTTGCACAGGGGTGGAGGGGCGTGGCTGTGGACAGATCAGCGTCCCAGGGAGGAGGAGGGAGGAGAGGGGCCGGCAGGGCAGGTGGCACATGTGAATTCACTTCTTAGCCTGCCCCAACAGTGGAAGGGACAAGGACCCTCCGGTGGCATCCTTTTAACAACATTCCTTGGTTTGCAGGTTTCACTGGCGGATCTGGCTGGCTCGGGAGGAGTGCAGCGCTGCTCCATTACTGGGGTAATCCCTTGTTATTCTCTAAGGACAAGGACAAGGGAGCCAGGGCTGTAAGTGCCAGATTCACGTCTGGTTTGGGGACAGGGGAGCGGACCGGGCGACCCTCTGTCTGTGCCCACACATGCCTGGCCTTCATGATCCTACCAGCCGGGGGCGAAGCCAGGAGGGCACGGGGGCTTACAGCTCGGATGGCCAGCCACACTTGCAGGTAGCAGAGCACGATGACGCTGAGTGGGATGATGCAGCACGTGATCATGAGGACAATCATGTACGACTGCACCCCAGGGTACGAGCTACCGCTGAACACGTCTGGGCCGCATGAAGTCTTCAGGCCGTGGGGCCAGTACCTGGATGGAAGAGGCGGCAGCCTGTCCCAATGCTGGCAGGGCAGCCTGCGACCCCCAGCCCAGCCATGCCGCTGGCATGTAGGGTTGTTGGTTATTTGTTTTTTATTGAAATTAAATTCATGTTACATGAATGAACCATTTCTTTTTAGAATGGAAGGGAGGAGTGGGAGGAACAGGAGGAGGAGGAAGAAGAAGAGGAGGAGGAGGAAAAGAAGGAGGATGAGGAGGAAGAGGAGGAGGAGGAAGAGGAAGAGGAGGAGGAGGAGAAAGAGGAGGAGGAGCAGAGAGAAACAGTGATGTGAGAGAGACATATGGATTGGTTGCCTCCTGCACGGGGCCCTGTGGATCGAGCCTGCAATTGAGGTACCTGCCTTTGACCAGAATCGAATCTGGGACCCTTCAGTCTACAGGCCGACGCTCTATCCATTGAGCCAAACTGGCTAGGGCTGACCATTTTTGAGTGAGCAGTTCGGTGGCATTTAGTACTTCCGTTGCCTCTATGTATCTGGTTTCAGGACATTTTCATCACCTTGATCACATCCCCTTTTCACAGAGAGGGTCAAGCACCCTCTTGCCTGCTAAGAACCTGTGAATGCCTGAGTCCTTTCTCTGGGGTCACCCGATCAGCCCACCGGCCTGAACTTGTAGGCATCTCTCCACGTGTTCCTGCGAGCAGCTCAGGCTTGGAGACCAGGCTCCGGCAGCCATTCACACACTCATAAACACTGGCCGCTAGAAGGGGCCTCCGGCAGAGCTGGACCTGTCTTCACTTTATTCAGGGGGCCACGGAGGTCCAGGGACAGAAACCTGTTTGCCCCGAGGTCACAAAGGGAATCATGAGTCTGACCCTCCCCGCTGGGTCCTAGCAAGGCGCCTTCCTGGCACCCTGGCGTCCTTACCTGCTCCAACCAAAGATGGGCGGGGCTGTCCACACTGCAGACCAGACCCAGGAGAAGGTGATGCCTGCGATGGCCAGCTTGGCATCAAATCGCACGTTGCCAAAAGGCTTGCAGACCACCAGCCACCTCTCCCAGGAAATGATGGCCAGGGACCAGAGCCCCGTGATCCCTGCAGGGGAGAACAGACAGGTGGCGGCCTGGGGCCTCCCACATCACTTCTTCCGCCCGGACCCGCACGGCTTTCCAGAGGAAGAGGCGCTCTCCAGGCACCTGCGAAACCTTGTTCTCCAAAGAGAGTTGTCAGGTCCAAGGGCACTTGATCAATTACTTTAAAAAAATATTTTTTATTCATTTTAGAGAGGGAGGGAGGGAGAGAGATAGAAACATCAATGATGAGAGAATCATGGATTGGCTGCCTCCTGCACGCCCCACATAGGGGACCAAGCTGGCAATCCAGGCATGTGCCCTGACCAGGAATCGAACTGTGATCTCCAAGGGTCATAGGTTGATGCTCAACCACTGAGCAACACTGGCCAGGCTTGGTCAATTGCTTTTTCTCACTCCTGTTTTCCCGTCTTCCTCCATGGGGCCTTTCCTTGCTCCCTCTGATTCGACCTTGGTCCAACTCTAACTGACACTGGCATTTCCTTCTGAGTGTGACAGTATTAACAGTGTCCATGACTCGGTCACTTTACAGAGGTGGCAGGCATTTCTCAATATCACTACGTTTATTAACACTGTGAAATTTCTTTTTTTTTAAATTCTCACATGAGGATATTTTTCCAGTGATTTTTTTAATGTATATTTTTCTTGATTTCAGAGAGGAAGGAAGAGGGAGAGAGAGAGAGAAACATCAAGGATGAGAGAGAATCATTGATTGACTGTCTCCTGCAAGCTCCTCACTGAGGATCAAGCCCACAACCTGGGCATGTGCCCTTGACCGGAATTGAATCTGAGACCTTTCAGTTTGCAAACCGATGCTCTATCCACTGAGCCAAACCAGCTAGGGCTTTCCATTGATATTTAGGTAGAGTGGAAAGGAGGGAGAGAGGCAGAGACAGAGAGAGAGAAACATTGATATGAGAGAGACACATCGATTGGTTGCTTCCCACATGAACCCCGACCAGGGCCGGGGATCGAACCTACAACTGAGGTACGTACCCTTGACCAGAATCAAAGCCAGGACCCTGCCGAGACCGGTTTAGCTCAGTGGATAGAGCGTCGACCTGCAGACTGAAAGGTCCCAGGTTCGATTCCGGTTGGGGGCATGTACCTTGCTTGCGGGCACAACTCCAGTAGGGGGCGTGCAGGAGGCGGCTGATCAATGTCTCTCTCTCATCGATGTTTCTGACTTTCTATCCCTCTCCCTTCCTCTCTGTAAAAAATCAATAAAATATATTAAAAAAAAAAAAAAGCCAGGACCCTTCCATCCGCAGGCTGATGCTCTCTATCCAGTGAGCCAAACCGGCTAGGATACCACTTTGAAATTGCAATGACTGTCAGGCCAGGTCCAGTTATTTGATACTTTAATAAACAATGGTGTCACTAATATTCTAGAAAATACTCAGTACTATTTATTTAATTACTAGAGGCCCGATGCACAACATTTGTGCAAGAGTAGGCCTTCCTTCCCCTGGCTGCCTGCACTGGCTTCCCTCTGGCACCTGGGACCTGGGCTTCTCTTACAGTCTCAGCTTCATCCGGAAGGTCGTCCAGAAGGATGTCCAGTCTAATTAGCATATCATGCTTTTATTATTATAGATAATATACTATAATTTAGTATTATAATTTTAATACTAATACTTTAAATGAAGACTATGTTGCCAATTACTGTTTAATACTTTGATAACTATATTTCAGTATCATCGTAGTCCTTTGTAATCTTATGGCCCTCGTGTACATTTGCAAACATTTTTCTGAGAAGGGGTGCATATGTTTCCCCTGAGGGCCAGGGGGCGTCCATGGCACCAAAACTGGTTCAGAAGTACAGGCGCCTGGCTGGTATGGCTCAGTGGTTGAGCATCAACCTATGATCCAAGAGGTCATGGTTTGATTCCCAGGGCCTCCGTCCTCAGTGGGAGGCCTGCAGGAGGCAGTCGATCAATGATTATCTCTCATTATGGATGTTTCTCTCTTTCTCTCCCTCTCCCTTCTTCTCTGAAGTCAATAAAAATAAATAAATCAATGATTTTTAAAAGTTTCAGCTCCTCCAGGACACGGTCCTCAGAGGACCGATGGCACTGTGTAGTCACTATCTGGGATAGGGGCTCCTCTTTGCAGGACTTGGGAGCACCTTGGGGTTGGAAGCCTCTGTGCCACATCCTATTCACCTGGTGCCCACCACAAAGCCTAGCACACGGTACTTCTCAGCCAATGTTGACCTGAATAGAGCCACAGCCCACAGAGACATTGGTGATGGGGAAAGAGCTGGGAATTGCTTCTTTCCCTGGAAAAAGCCAACACAGGTGAGCTGAAAGGGAACACGGCACTGATGGTGGGAGTTCTGCTCGGGGTGCCTGCAGCCCTCCCTGCCCACATTGTTCTGAGGTCGTCTGACTCTATAGCTGTCTCCTCACAGCTGCATGGCCCCAAAGTGGCTGTCCAAAGGCAGAACCTAGCCAGGCCGGCATGGCTCAATGTGGTTGAGCATACACATATGAACCAGAAGGTCACGGTTCAATTCCCAGTCAGGCCGCGGGCCTGGGTTGCAGGCTCAATCCCTAGTATGGGGAGTGTAGGAGGCAGCTGATCAATGATTCTCTCTCTCTCTCTCTCCTTTCCTCCCTGAAGTTAATAAAATATATATATACATATATGTATATGTATATTATATATAAACAGGCAGAATGTATCTCAGAGTAGGCAGTTGGGGTGTGTTAGATTGCACAAGCCCCCCCCCCAAATGATGACCCAGGCCCACTTCCTCCTGCACTCTGTCTTTCTTCCTTCAAACATGTGCATTGCAGGCACACATCGGGTGTGCCATGTGAGTATGTCTTTTATGCACAATAGACTTCGTCTTCTCCTGAGCCCGTGCCCTCAGCTGGCTTACCACACAGGGAGACAGTGTAGCCCTCCACAACGCACAGAGGGTGGCCCAGCACGAAGTAGCCGTAGATCTGGTTCACGACGCTGATGGTGCTGGCGATGACGGTCTCTGCCAGGTCGGCCACAGCCAAGTTCACCAGGATCCAGTTTAGCGGGTGGCGCAGCTTCTTGAACCTCATGGTGGCCACCAGCACGAGCCCGTTAGTGAAGACAGATGCAATGACTACGAAGATCATCCAGGCACTGGTGAGGTGGTACACCCATCTGGGGGCGATGTGGTAATTGGGGCCTTCAAAGGGGCCTGGAGGCAGGAGGGACAGAGTAGCTAGTGGCGTTATAGGCCTGTACGGCTGTACCCATCCGTCCTCTCCCCACCGAGACAGAGTCTCCCGTCAATGCTCCCGCTCTTCTACCTGCTGCCTTTGCAGCTGCCTCTCCCTCCAGCTTTGTACATCTGCAAACAACCTTCCCTCAATCCCGTCTCTCAGGCCAGAGGACCTGGCTTGCTGGACAGCTGCACAGGTATCTTTGAACTTGACAAAGTGGAACTCATCATCTCTGCTGGGTATCTCTCCCTCTTCTGAGTCAACACCCCCAGGACACTGGGCCAGCCCCCTGTAGTGCCATTGGCAGGCTTATGCTCCCTTGAGCCTCCACACCCCTTATACTGTCTTTCTTGCGCACTTCACGTCTTCCTGTTGTTGGATCTTCTTTTTTTAAAAAAATTTTTTTTAATTGATTTCAGAGAGGAAGGGAGAGGGAGAGACAGAAACATCAATGATGAGAGAGAATCATTGATTAGCTGCCTCCTGCACGCCCCGCACTGGGGATTGAGCCCACAACCCGGGTTTGTGTCTTGACCAGGAATCAAACCTTGACCTCCTTGTTTATAGGTCCATGCTCAACCACTGAGCCACGCTGGCTGGGCTGTTGTTAGATCATCACTCACACTCTCCCCTGCACCAGGTCCTGTTCCCTTCATGCTATGAAGCCTACTCCCTATGCCCTTGGCATCTGGAAGCCTCTCCAGATTCCCCAGCTGAGAGTTAACTCAACCCCTTGGGACTACTACGATGAGACTCTAAGATGTTCTCATATACATTGGAGTTTCCCAGAAAATACAGAGGTTCAGTGTGAGAATAGCAACTGGAACTGTGAGGTATTTGTAATGCTCCAGCTTGCAAGCAACTGCAAGGGGCTGAGGCAGTTTCAAAATGAAACAGATGGAGCGTCCCTCCCAGACAACCCACGGAGACCAGACCGGGAGGGCAGGGATAGGAGGGACAGGGCAGGAACAAGGGCCTTGCATGGTGGCGGAGGGACTGGGGCGCTCTGAATGTGGGAGTCGAGGCAGGAGTGGCCTCCAGCAGTGCAACCCTGCTCCTCCCTCCTGAAAACTCTGGGACTCGTTTCATGAAAAAATGAGCACGAGAAGGTATTCTAAAAAATACCGGAAGGGAGCCCGGCCAGCGTGGCTCAGTGCTTGAGCATCGACCTATGAGATCAACCTTCATTGGCTTCACTGGGGAACCAGGTCATTATTTTGAAATAAGAGAGAGAAAAGGGAAGAATTAAGCATTTCTCCTGTCTTTCCCATATACTAGTACACCTCGCACCGTCCTGAGGGAATACAATAGTAGAGGAGGGCATGTTTCTCTTTATCGATGTAATCCAGCTAACAGAAGAAGACAGTCAGAAAGCTATTTTTGGCCAAAATCGGTCTGGCTCAGTGGATAGAGCATCAGCCTGCGGACTGAAAGGTCTCCGTTTCGATTCTGGTCAAGGGCATGTACCTTGGTTGCGGGCACATCCCCAGTGGGGGGTGTGCAGGAGGCAGCTGATGGATGTCTCTCTCTCATCAATGTTTCTGACTCTCTATCCCTCTCCCTTCCTCTCTGTAAAAAAAAAAAAATCAATAAAATATTTTAAAAAAAAGAATACTATTTTTGCAATCCCCAGTGGTTTAATGGGCTTGCGCCTTGGGCTCAGCAGCTGCCAACACCCTGGAAAAAAAAGGATACCCCCCCAATGGAACAGTCTTGTCAAAACATACGACAAATCCAGCTGACCTCTCAGCAGACCTTAAGAGCGGCCATTTTACAGAAACATCCCGAAGAATGGGGTGGAGTGGTCATGGGAAGCCACACATAGGAAGACATCAGCAGAGTCTGAAGGGGGTGAATCCAGGGACTCATTTACTTTGACAAATAAATTGCAATGAGGTTGAGGGGGAACCTCTACATTAAAAAGGAATATAAAGACATAGCTATCAATAAGGACACGTGGGCCTTATTTGAGTTCTGATTCAAGCTAACAAAGCATGTGCCCTGACTGGGAATCAAACCGTGATCTCATGGTTCATGGTTTAATGCTCAACCACTGAACCACGCCGGTCAGACTCTGGTTATGTTTCCTAGAGTCCTTTGCTCTTACAGGTGCATACTGAAGATGTTTAGAGGAAATGGTGTGATGTCTCGGATCCGCTTCCAGAAATCAGAAGAAGGGGTTAGTGGAGAGGGCTAGAGATGCAATAAGACCAATGATCAAGACCCAGGGGTTTACTATACTTTTCTGTCTACTTTGGCAGACACTTGAATTTTTTTTGGCGGGGGAGGGGGTAAAATTTACCGAAAGGAATCGGGCATTGATGAAGCCCCAGAAGAGCCCATGGAGAGCGCTGTTCCATCTCCATCAAGGCTATTCTGATTGATGCCAACTTCAGGGTTCTCAACCAGTTTGGCCCATGGACCCTGTTACTGATCATTACCCTGGCAGTCAAGAAGCCTTTGGTTTGGAGGAGGGACCTGGGGACAGGTCTAGGGCTGGGGATCACTGGTGCCCTCATCTCTTTGAAGGGTTTACAGGCAAAACTTTTGGACTGGGTCACTGCCAGGACAGAACTCAGCTGCCTCATCAGTTTTCAACTTCCTTGGGGCCTTTCTCTCTTGCCATGGACCAGCTCTAAGTGGAAGGGCGGTCCCGGGATGAAGCAAACTTCTTTCCCCAAAATGTGCCAGGTAAGGCGCAGGCCTAGGACATGGACACGGGAGTTGGGCAAGGTGACCAATACAGCCACTTCTGATCCGAAGGTTCTAGAAGTCACTCATCTCCACCCTCAAGCCTCCTGGTCCTGGAGTTTGCCTCCTTTTGGCTTCAGACCATGCAAAGATGAGTCAGACTAGGTCCTTTCTCAGACTTGAATGCAATGAGTACTCACTAGCAATACAGGACCACGAGGAAAGAGTAATGAACTTGCATGGGAAAGGGATTCTCAAAGGGTCTGGGAAGACTACGAGGTTTGCAAATGCATGTTTGAGCCACACCAGCATGGCTCAGTGGTTGAATGTCAACCTTTGAACCAGGTGGTCACGGTTCAATTCCCACTTAGGGCACATGCCCGGGTTGCAGGCTCAATCCCCAATGAGGGGTGTGCAGGAAGCAGTAGATCAATGTTTCTCTCTCATCATTGATGTTTCCATGTTTCTATCTCCCTCTCCTTCTCCTTTCTTCTCTAAAATCAATAAAAATTCTTAAAAAAGAAAATGCTTACTTGAGATTCTTTTAAAAAAATCCTTATCCAAGGATATTTTTTTCCATTGATTTTTAGAGAAAGTGGAAGATGGGGGAGAGAGAAAAACTCCCTTAGCTTTTATGATGACATGAATTGGGGGAGGGGTGTGAGAGAGAAAGAGAAACATTGATGTGAGAGAGACACACACCGATTGGTTGCTTCTCACACATTCTAGGACTTGTGGGTCAGGGATAGAGCCTACAACTGAGGTACATGCCTTTGACTGGGAATCAAAACTGAGACCCTCCTTTCTGTTCATGGGCAGACACTCTAACCATTCAGCAAAACTGGCCAGCACTTATATTTGATATTCTTGTGTCTTTTTCTATTCAGAAAGGAACCATCCCCCCAATTCATGTCATCATAAAAGCTGAGAGAGCCCGGCCAGCATGGCTCAGTGGTTGAGCATTGACCCATGAACCAGGAGGTCCTGGTTCGATTCCCATTCAGAGCTCATGGGGTTGTGGGCTCAATCCTCAGTAGGAGTTGTGCAGGAAGCAGCCAATCAATGATTTTCTCTCATCATTGATATTTCTCTTTCTCCCTCTCCCTTCCTTTCTGAACTAAATAAAAGAATATATAAAAAAGAAGCTTAAAAAAGAAGCTAAGAGAGAAAACCCTTTTGGCTGGCGACACTGTGCAGAAGACATTCTTGGGTTTGGTGGGCGGCCTATGGCCCCCCATGTGGCCACTTGGGCGTGGTGTCCCAGAGGGGCTGCCTCAGCCATTGGAACCCAGCCTCCACGCACCTGCCCTCTTACCTCTGGTGGCGTTGCTGTTGGTGTAGGTAAAGATGCTCGCGGGGGTGCTGTCCTCAAAGTTGGCCTGCAGCTGCCTGCCTGTAAGCCTCTGGGCACCCCACTGTTGGGCCATGGCTCCGGAAAGCCCTGTCCCTGGTGCCCACCAGCCCTCGAGCTGTCTGGGGGTTACAGCGCTTTATACAAGCCTGCAGGATCAGCTGGGCCTCCTCACCTTAAAAGCCCCCAAACTCTTCACCATCTGATCTCTTAATTGAGGCCCTGGACTTAGACCTCCTCCTCCCTCAGCCCTTGCCTCCTGGCTCCTTAGGCGAGCCCCTGAGGGCAGCTCAGAGAGATTGGCCCGCAACCAAACTCAGAGCTCCTGGCTTTCTGAGACGGCTGCAGGAGCTGCCAAGGACCTGCGCTCCTGTCCATGTGTCCTCTGTTCCATCCTTCTGTCCAACTATAGG
>PVJN01010845.1:7033-24762 GCA_004026805.1 Lasiurus borealis
TTTTTTTTTTTTTTTTTTTTTTTTTTTTTGTAAATGAAACCAAAGTTTATTGGGAGAAGCCAGTCCTGGAAAAGGTACAGCTAGGGTCCCAGGAGCAGCCCGTGTTCAGAGCGTCTTCTCCATGTTACAGGTGGGAGTAGTTCACTATCCAAGCTAATTAGAGTCCCTCAGTTCATGTGTACAGGCCCACATGCCCATAAGCCACATGTGTGTTGAGGGTATGCTTCCCACAACAGGGACGTCAGGTATTATTGTGCCCTGCGCCGGGGAGAAGGGGCCTTTCCATGTTTTTAAATCCTGCATAACACTGTGTAGTTGTGAAATTTATTGTATCCAAAACACTATTTGCAAATTTTATACATCCAATAAATATTGTTAATCTGATTCATTTTACATGAGTCCTATTAAATAGTTCACTGATTTCATGTTTGATGTTATAGCTCATCAATATTCCAAAAGTTAACATATTTAATCTCCCCAAAAAGAAGAAAAAGAAACGGAAAAATAGCCTCAACCATTAAAACACAGCATTTTGGAAATTTTACCTGTTAAATCAACTTATCTAGGTTAGAAGTGAAACAAAACTAAACGCAGAGTATTTAGGTTGAAATGACATAATATCAGAGATTCTCTTTAAAGTATTTCACCAAAAACCATAGGGAAGATAGCTGTTAATAAACAATTGTTGGAACTGGGCGAAGGATCCACGAGGGTTCATTATACTCTTTAATTTCCTATATGTTCGAAGCTTTCTATTTTTAACAAACGCTTTCAAAAAAAGGAAGCAAAACTATACTTACAAAGTTTCATATATCTTTCACTCTTTCTGAAAAGCGCATTAGGGCTGTTTTTTGTTTGAAGAAGCAAGTCAAGACTTTTCTTAGGACCAAACAGCATATTCAGCCCAAGAATTAGCATTATGGTCCCTATCAAAAGAGAAAGAATATGTTAGACGATGTTACATCTTAATCCAAGAATCCTTCCTATGATAAATACCAGAGGCCAAGATTTCAGTGACACGGGCACATCCTGAGAATTCGGTTATTGAGTTAATTTATCTCAGTCCCTAAGCAGTTGCTCCAGCAGTACTTTTGATCCTGAGGATGATCGTAAGCAATCAGCTCAGTAGAACCCTGATGGATTTTTTTAAATTTTCTGAGTGTCTCCTTAGTTGTTAGGCTACTGAGCCTGTGCATCACTATTGACCTGGCAGAGGGTGGAGCTGAGAGAGAGGAGCCTCTGAACAGCCTTCAGGACTCAGTCTTCTCCACGTGGTGCAAAGGAGGCCAGGTAGGTTCTCAACATGGCCGTGTTCCTGGCAACAGCTCTGGCCTGGCTGTGGGTGTTCTGGGCACGGGCTCCTCACAGAGTGTGCACGCTGGGACACATGGTGCCAGAGAGGTGGGCCCAGGCAGCTGAGTTCAGGCAGGATGCGTTACGATGTAGCTTGCCTGGGAAGTTTACGTACTTCTAAGGTGGTACCGAGTTAGGAGTGGAAACGGAGGTATGACCGAAGAATGTATGAATTAGGAGCTGTCAAGTAAAAGTTAGGTTTAGGTGGCAGGCCAACAAAATGGAAAAAAACAAAATTACGTGTCATTTCCAGGAAAGAGCAGGAGAAACCCAGACAATAACTAGTTTCTGATTGAATACACATTCTTTATAATTGTATTAAAAGCTGCTCTGAAAATTACCAAGATTTCTTAATTTTGTGGCCTTATCAATCTAGTGCCATATCTACTAAAAAATAAATAATAATAATAATAATTTTTACTTGAAAAGGCACTCAAAAAGCACATCACGCACCACACTCTGAAGAAGTAAACTTAAGCTCAGAACAGCTCTTACTTTCATTTGTGCTCTCCACATGGCAGACCCTTAAGCAAGCTGGAGGAAGGAAAGAGCAGGGCATTGCACAGGAGGACAGAGCAGGACAGAGCACACACACCTGAAAGAAACCAGAAGAAATACCAAGTTTGCAAAGCCAAGGTTATCACAGAGGAAATGCAGCAATGGGTTTCTCTAATCAGATGAGAGCTGAAATTCACCAGAAATATCAAATTCTTAACAATCATCTTAAATATTTCATGTCATTTTAATAACATATATTCTATCTAATAAAGAGGAAATATGCTAATTGATCCTCACGCCATCGCAAAAGATGGCAGCGCCCACGCCAATAAGGAGGGGATATGTTAATTGACTGTCATGCCTTCAAAGATGGTGGCACCCACAGCCACAAGATGGCAGTGCCCAGTCCCCTCAGCCCTGCTGGGATGCCTACCTTCAGAGTCCCCCAATCCCCTTGGTCCCCTAGCCACCCAGAGCCATCAAAGGCTTGCACTGCCAGCAGTGGCAGCAGCAGAGATGTGATGGGGCATCACCTTCCCCTGATCACTGGGTCACGTCCTGCCCCTGAGGGCTCCCAGCCTGTGAGAGGGGGCAGGCCAGACTAAGAGACCCCCCATCCAGTACATGAATTTTCATGCACCAGGCCTCTAGTGTGTGTGTTGTGTGTGTCTGTGTCTTTGTGTGTGTGTATATGTGTGTGTGTGTGTGTGTGTGTGTGTGTGTGTGTATTCCAAATCAGTCTCTCCTAACAGATGTATGGCTTATGGAATAGAAAAACGTATGTGAAAATGTCCAAAGTAGTTGGGTGATTACCTAGGGCCCAGGGGAGATGGCAAAGGAACTTGGGCAGAAGCCTAGGTATGCAGCACTCACTCCAGCTGCACTTCCACAGGTATTTGCTTAATTTTATCTACGTGTTTCCCCCACTGCTCTGAGGCTTCAGGTGGGCAAGGCACTATGTCTTTTCAGTCTCCAGCACCCGGCCCTGTGCTTGGAACACAGGAGGTGTGCAATCATTTTTTAATGAGTAAATGAACACATGGAAAAATGAATGAATGCACAAACAAGAACTGAATCCCCTACTAACATGTTTTGGCTCTTCACTTTTTCAAAGGTTTTTATCCTTGAAGCATCTGACATGTTTTTCTTAAACTAAAATGATAAGCAACATTTGATTTACTTTATACATCAGTAATTTCATCATTGTCAACAAACAATCTTTAAAGTACTAAACTGGGATGGGTTTATGAAATTTTAATTATGGCACATAAGTTCATAGCCACTGAAATGAAAAATGTATTAATCCCATGATTTGGGAATTTATCATTTACACTAATATTCACATATGCAAAATATATTTTATGGGTAAAAAAATGGTAAGTAAAAATCACAGATAAAATTCAGAAGAAGTAAAAAAAAAAATCACAATTCCCAAAAATGTATACACACTTTAACAGATAATAGCTCAATTGATGTTTTTTTCTTTTCAGGTTTAATCTATTGGAAATTAAAAAATTATTCAAAGTGTGTATACATCTTTTTGGGCCACCCTCTTTCTCAGCATATCATAAATACAGATGTTACCTAGTACCTCTTTTGTACTTTGTTATGAATTAAACTTGTTTTCACAACTAATTCATTTAAAAGGGCTTTGTAGTAATAAGTATTATTGAAACTCAAATGAATAAAGAACTTTGTTTTAAGGAGTAATTTAGACATTTTTCCAGTGTTGCTGTTTTTTTAAATCAAGAGACTCTTTTTAATGAGAAAGGCCAGGTCATCCTATTTATTTCCACGTGTTGTGTAAAGTACTAATTCTCCATCTTGAAGGGTTTTTGCCAGTAGTTACTAGTTTAATCCAGACCCTTCTCCCGTACTCACCCAAAAGCACATCTGATCTTTCTCTAGCGTAGACACCTCCTGGGACAAATTTAAAAGCTGTGCACCATGCACAGAAAAATGTATCTAGAAGATAAACTACCATGGCAATGGTCATGCTTTTCCCAGGGTTTGACCCTGAGCTGATGAGGTGTCCAAGCACTTGAGGCCACATGGACGCTGTGAAGAGGGCAAGTACGCAGCCAGAAACAGCGGCTGCCCACGTGGGCAAGTACAGAAGACCAGCTGCCGAAGCCGCTCCTGTTTTTGAGAGAGAAAAAGAAAAAGAATCAGACAGGAAAGCAGTAACAGTCTCTTCCATTTCTCAAAAATAAATAAATACATAAATAAGTAAATAAATAAATGGAAGGGAGATGGATATTGGCTTATGGGATGACCAATGCACAGCCATTGAGAGCCAGAAGAGACCTCAGGAGCAGGCTGGTCCAATCTTCACACTAATGAGAAAATGAGGTCTGAAAAGGTTAACGTGTCTTGCTGGAGGTCACACAATGAGTTGCTTGTACAACCCGAGGTAGAATGTGGGTTCAGTGAACCCATGACCTGTGATATTTCCTCAGGAATGGTGGGGAGAAGGAATTTTTAGATTATTTGTGTTATGATCCTAAGATCAATAAAAACTGAACTTACCTGCAATATACCAAAAACATGTCCATGTAATTTAACTAGCAAGGTCCAGGACTTAGACAACATGTTGGAGTCAGTGTGGTTTCTAGAATGTTTTTGTTAAGGAACCTTCTAAAGGCATTTCCTTCCATGTAAATACTGCCCCTTGTTCTGCATTAAGTACGCTGGATTTCCCAACCACCTGGCCCTAAGGAAGATGGGACCGAGATGGTGCTATCGACATGTGGCTTTAGCAAGTCTGCGGCCTGCTCATCCCTCATCCAACAGCGTGGTGGGTTTGGGGGCTGTGCAATCTTCCTGGTCCACAGCAGACCCTTAGCAAATGTTGGCTCATTTGTTGAGCCAGTCCCAAGGAAATATAACAATTCTCCCACTTCCTGTGAAATCAGCTTTGAGAAAGCATATCAGGTTCTTATAGCACCCCATTTTAAAGTTGTCAGTATGACACTTTTTAAATATATACATATATACATATATGTTGTTATTGATTTCAGAGAGGAAGGTAGAGAGAGAGACAGAGAGAGAGAAACATCAATGATGAAAGAGAATCATTAATCAACTGCCTCCTGCACTCTCCCCACTGGGGATGGAGCCTGCAACCTGAGCATGTGCCCTTGACCGGAATTGAACCAAGGACTCTTTAGTCTGTAGGCAGATGCTCTATCTACTGAGCCAGGGCACTATAACACTTTTCCACAGACTGACTTTTCTAGACATTTCAATCAGTGTATCTACAGCACTGGTTCTAGACATTTCAATCAATGTATCTACAGCTTACGCTCTACAGCAGAGGTTCTCAACCTGTGGGTCATGACCCACAGGTTGAGAACTGCTAGCAGGGTCACCTAAGACCATCGGAAAACACAGATATTTATATTACAATTCATAACAATAGCAAAATTACAGTTATGAAGTAGCAACGAAAATAATTTTATGGTTGGTGGTCACCACAACATGAGGAACTGTATTAAAGGGTCGCGGCATTAGGAAGATTGAGAACCACTAATCTGGAGGGAAAGAAAACACCTCTTCAAATTTCCCTTGGCTGTTACTGTCTTTTTAAAATTTATTTTTACATAGGCTATATATTTTTAAATCCACAAAAATTGTACTTATAAAAAGGCTATCAATTCAAAATTCGAAAGGTACAAGACAGTCCTCCTGACCATTGTCACGCACTAGTTCCCCATAGTGAAAGCAATCAATGTTGGCATTTTCTGCACCCTTCCAGAGACATCTATGCATAGGAAGAAATATGTATGTATGCACACATCTCTTCGTGTACACCAGTGGTGGCATATGGCACACAATCTTAGTTGCTTTGCCTTTTTCACTTAATTGTATACCTTTACTGTTTTTTTGTTTGTTTGTTTCAGATGAGTCTCCTGAATAATTACAACATCAGGAGTTTTCCAAATCTTTACATCTAAGAAACCAAATAGAGTTAATGGTAATAGAACATTCCAATAATATTTATAATGTCTACCATGTTCATTTTCAAAAGATCAACTTTTTCATACAATAAAATTATAGGCACACTGTCTAGTACATAGGGGTCCTCTGAATGTGTTTAGTACATTTATGTCTTTTTTAAATAGAACTTTGATTTTACTAATTCAATTACCATCAAGATTTCAAGCTCCTTGCATTTATGACATTCTACTGTTCATTGCCATAATTAATTTCATGCTGAGATCTAATTGGGACTTCCAACTTCAAGCTCACAATGAAAAATAAGAGTTCTTTCTCTACACTCTGCTTTAGGATGTGATTTCTACAGATGAATCAGTGAAAAGTGGGCACCATCTCTAGATAATTAAATCTAAACCCAACATATTTCAGGTGAGCAGGTCAGAGAGGGAGAGGAAACGTGTGAATTATGGCCCTGCTTTCCTCTCTGTTGCCAAGTCTATTAGAGGCCTCCAATCTGTTTGCCCCTAGAGTCTTTTAAACTACCATGTAATACTCGGGGGAGACCACATCTCTAGATTAGACTTGACTCTCAAAGGTATGACCTTACTTACTTATCTGCGGAGATAAATCTAAGCAGAACACGGTGAGTTCACAGCTTTCTCTTCTGTAACTAAACGTTGATATGTCTGTTTAAAAGGAAGCTGCTATTTACCTGCCCATAAGCATGTTGCTTCCATTCCATGAGAAAAAGCATGATATAAATGTTTAGCAAACTTTCCCTGTGCTCCATGTTCCTTTTCCCAATCGCATACAGATTAAGAAGCTATGTGTGCTCATTGCACCCTCAGTATTAGCAAAATTATCTGATCCTTTTCTCAAGGACTCTCCTGAGGCATCTCTCTGGTGGGAAAGGTCACTCCAACATTCACATACACTTCCTCTGACCCCACAGGGAACACACCAGCAAGTCAAAACAGCTCAAGGCGACTGCACAGTGCACTCCCACAGCCCTGGGAGGGTGGGGGCCCGGCCATCCTCATTCACTGAGCAACCTATTGGATTTCACATACATCTTCATGCAAGGTGATGGCACTTAGGGGCACAGAAATTTACTTACTATGTCATTCAACCCACATCTATTACCAATACACATACTCTCACAGATCTACACTCATCTCTCCTGCTTCATTAGTACATAAAAAGACCTCTCTCCTGACAGAAACCAAATACACTATGCAGATAGGGAACACAGGCCTCAGTATGAAGTCCCAAAGGAGGGCATTCTTGAAAACCAGAGAAGCCAGGAATCTAGGAGAGGGAGGAGGTCTGGCAACAAGGCACTGTTCAACCCGCCGTCCCCTCGGACCTTCGGTAAACGTGAAGGCCCCGGACACACATGTCTTAGGTACATCGTTTGGGAGATCATGCAAGCAGAGTCAAGACAGAATTGGACAGCTACAGGAGGAGAGGCGAAATGAAATAAGAAGAAGTGCGATCTGGAGCCAGCTGTCATTTGGCAGTCACGGTGACAGGTGGGTCACAGGGGCTGAAGCTGGTTGTCATAGCTCATGGCTGCCTCGGTCATCTCCATCCAGTCTAGATGCACATGCTTGCAAGTAAATTGGGCAACCAAGCTGAACAGCTGGCAATACCTGCAGGTAAACGCCACGTACCTGTAACCCACCAGAGTACACTGGCACCCGGGAACCATGAACAAGTCGAAAGCATCAACCCGCTCACCAAAGCCAGCAGGATTGCCCCTCTGTGGGAAAAAGGAAAAAAAAAGACATGCCATAAGACTTCTGACATTATTAATATTTCATTGCATCATCTGTGGAAAGAATAAAATCTCTTATCTCTGGGCACACCCAAGGGATAATATGAGATATTGAAAGCCCATGGGAACCCATATTTTGCACAGTCAGAACTCTGGCTTTAAGTCAATCATATGTGCAGTCTCATGCTCAGTAAAGGAACTAAGTTTTCTCAGACTATTAAATTACCGTCCAAACTGGCTATGTGATTCCTTTTAAATGACTCTGCCGAAGATGAAAAGAAAAAGTCATCGGGAATAATTTTTATTTAGTTTGCCTCTTCTCTCCTCTGCCTCAATAATGCCTTGATCTGCAGTCTCTGCCTTCCTGGGACCTATGTCTGTTGGATCAGTAAATCATAGTTGTGTGTTTTTAAAACAATCACACACTTTCATTCATTTGCTAATTTGGCAAAAACTTGTAGAAGGAAAAAGAAATACTTTAACTAAACTTTTGTGGGGAAATCTAGCAGCCATAGCAGCAAAGACAGGGCACTCCACCAAGCAGCTGTAATATAAATTAGCACTTACTACCGTGTAGGCACTGTTTCAGATTTTTACGTTTAATTACATTAGCTCGTGTAATCCTCCTGAGTTTGTAGATAAATGTTGTTATTATTTGCAGAGGAGGACACTGGGGAAAAGAGCACGTAAGTACATGGCTGTGGTCCTACTTAGCAACTCATGTAGGACAGAGAATCCCAAAAAGGCGCTCAGGCTCTGTGGTGAGGCTCCCAGCTGCTATCCTGCCTGTCCCCGCATCCTAAGGTTAAAGATCGTCCTGTGTCCACAGAAGACCAGATGTGACAAAAGGCCATGGAGGACACTGTTGATTTTTTCCTATCCCCAATTCAACAACAATGTTTATGAGGACCTACTATGTGCCAGGCTGTCTTCTAGGGGCTAGAGACATGAACAAAGATCACTTTCCTCCACAGGAGTCACGTTCAGTGCGAGAAGGAGGACAGACAATAAACATAATTAACCAGTAGTGCAGAATATCAGAAGCTGGAAAGTGCTATTGAAGAGTAAGAGTAATCGGTTGGGAGGCCTGGGATGGGCTGATGGGAAACCGGAACACATGACTAAGACAGTCTGTCCTGCTCCCTCATCACCTCAGAGCTTGTAGTCTGAACGATCCTTCAGTTTCCCAGGGTCCCTTCAGCATCCTCTGAGCCTCTCTCTCACCTTTCTCTCATCTCTTATACCTCTGACCCATCACAACTTATCCATAACTTGTTTCCTCAAATCTAGTGAATTTTCTAAAGCAATTCCTATTATGATGGTGCAACATTTCTCAAACAGGGGTTCTGAGAAACACCAGTTTTTTGAGATGTGAATAGGAGTTCTAAAGAAGGAATGCCATATTTCTTAAGAAATGCTTAAGAATCTCTAATATATTCATTTGTCTTGGGAAGCACAAAGAAAAGGAATGTGAGATGCAGTATTTGATCTGGAAGACCTTTTTTTCCTCTCAGAGTCCTTACTAACATCTCAAGAAATCCGTGTTCCACAGAGCATAGTTTGAGAATGCCGATCTCATAAGTTACATCTCCCTCATCTTCAATGTCTTGCCCAGACATATAAAATTACAAAATACCTGAAAAAAAATAAAGCTGTCATTGTACAGTATGAAAACAGCCAGGGATGTCACGTGATTGGTCCAAAGTTCAATACTAGTTCCTTTTCTCATTCCCTGCCCTCAGGAGTATGGTGTCTAGAAAGGAAGAAATAACTGGCATATTGTTTTTTTTAATTGTAATATGGTATAATAAAAAAAGATATGGGGGGTGGAGATCCAAGCGAGTATATGGCATAAAGGAATCCTTGGGAGAGTCAGAGAAGATTCCACAAAGGAGATGCCTGAGCTGGTTTTGAAGGGTGAGTAAGCGCTTGCCAGGATATCAAGACAGAGAAGGTGACCCAGACAAGGACGAGCACATAAACTGAGATGGAGGACTGGGACAGTCCAGCACTTCTAAGGAACTGAAAGTGATGTCAGCCCAGGTGAAGCACAGAGACAAGACAGAGAGCAGAGAGTGTTTGTAAAAGTGAGGCAGGGGAGCGTGTGTGTGCAGATCCTGTCTCTGTGACCTGGTACGGGAGGAGGGGGTGTTGTGGGATGGTGGGGAATCTGAAAGGTTTTAAGCAAGGAAGGGATGGAGTCAGATTTGTATTTTCAAGAGCTCACTCTGGAGCAGTGTGGAGAAGGCCACACCAGAGATACCATTAGAAAAAGCCAATAGCATGGCCTGGTGAAAGACGGTGAGGACTCCACTAAGGCAGATGTGACTGCAGACAGGGAGGAAAGTATAGATTCTTTCAGAGAAGCAGTAGAACTGACCGAACTTAATGTCCAACTGGGTTCAGAAAATTTAGAAGACTCAGAATCGCTGGATGACTTGGCAGAGTGAACCAAGGTGTGGAGGAGGAAGAACATGTTTGGGGACTGGGAACCACTGAGTCCAGATGTGGATATACTGAGCTTGAGACATCTGGGGGATATGCCCAGAGAGGTTTGCCGGGGGCAGTTTGTTTTTTTTTACATGTATCCAAATATGGGAATTTCAGCACTTTAAGAGAAAACATATCTGAGGCAGATGTTTTAAAGGTCCCTTCGATCTTTTAACACGAATGGCTGGACTTGGCAGAAGGAGGTTGAAGGTGCCAGGAAGAGTAGAGAGAGAACAATGAGGACCAAGCACATGGACCAACACTGAAACTCAAGACTGCTGACTCTTGGCTGCCCCAGGGTTGCAGCAGGTTCCAAACTACCAGAGGATGCGGAGATCTCCCAGGGCTTTCGTCCTTGGCAGAGAATCAAGATCTATGCCCAGGCTGCCAACCCAGTCCCTCATCAGGGCACTTTGGTCTCACCCTACCAAATGCCCAACTGTCATGGGGAAAGTAGGGGAGGTTTCTGGAGAAAATGGCCAGGGAATGTCATGCCTTCCCTGCCACTGAGCATGGTCTTCTATGCGGGGATTCCTCAGCGTTTCAGGAGGCCCGTGCAGGAGCTCCCAGGACCTCCTGCTTAGCTGTGCACAGCCCTCAACCCTCTCATTCACCTCACAGCAACCCTGCAGTGTTGGCCAATGCTCTTCCGTCCCCGCCGTCTCCAGCGAGCACAATAATGTCAGGCAACATTTCTAATGTCTGAAGGAAGCAGAGTAGGAAAGATCTGGCCAGCACGGATCTAGCTACTCAAAAAAGAAGGTACTTCTTTCTTCAACCGTAACAAACCCAAACTCACCCGAATGGGTTAGGATCCGGCCCTCGATGGGGATGCCCACTCACGGCCCATCTGGAAACAAGAGAGACTTCTCCAAAAATCCAGTGGGTGAGGAACAAAAGACTGCCAAAGGCAGCCCCTGCCAGCAGCCAGTGAGGCCTGGAGGCCATCCCTTTGGCTGCCTCGCTGGTCTTTTTCCCCTCAGATTTGCTGCAGTCACCATCTAGAATAAAAAAGAATGGGAAAGGACTGGTTACATGGAAATGTACCCTCTACATTTAACAAGCTTTTAGTGAATAAGAAATGGCTCCTGGTTTCCTGGCGCATACTTTAGAAGGGAGGGGTGATACAAACGACTGTGATACAAAGCAGAGCTAGTTGGTGGGAGAGCTTGTGTTAGGCAAGCCAGATCAGGAATGGTTTAGGGCAGTGGTTCTCAACCTTCCTAATGCCGCAACCCTTTAACACAGTTCCTCATGTTGGGGTAACCCCCAACCATAAAATTATTGCTACTTCATAACTGTAATTTTGCTAACTATTATGAATCATAATGTAAGTATCTGATTTCCGATGGTCTTAGGCGACCCCTGTGAAAGTGTCGGTCAACCCCCAAAGGGGTCACGACCCACAGGGAGACCAAAGCATCATGAAATCTGACAAGTGAAAATGCCGAGAAATGCTGAGAGTCGGTTACTTCATAAGAAGTTAACAGTAGGAGCAAAACCAAATGTACGAAAGAGAATGCTATGTTCAGGGAACAAAGGAGCAGAATATTTCTAGGGCTCCAGGCTGCTTCTCCCCCAAAGAACAAGGCTCTCATGTGAACCCCTGTTAGTCAGAGTAATAGAGTGCATTGCCTGATCGGTGACTCTGCTGGGCCCTGATCGGAGCCTGAGTTTCCACCTTTAGATGCTAGTGTTTTATAAAATATAAGGCACATATTGGGGCAGTTCTACATGTTCTAACTACTATTACTGTCACTTGGCCCATTGCCTTGCATGATGTTTCTCTAGCCTCACTACCCCCAGCCCATGGTAGAATCAGGGCCGAAGGGGAATCACACAAGCGCTTTGTTCACGGTGAGCCCAAATCCTCTAAACTTCCATGGATCTGTGAGATCTGTCCTTGTATTTACAGAAGAACAGTGAGTCATTGAGAGTCACACAAAAAGCCGGGGGCCAATTAATTAGAACCCGGTAACACTTCTCCCTTCTTTTCAGAAGGGTGTTGAGTTAGCTTCGGAAGCAAGCATCCAAGTGTGGTATGTGTCTATCACCAGAGACGGGTGTTTTGAACAGTGGTGAGAATATGCAACATTTCCTTCTTTTCGAGTTTCAGATGTAGAGTTTAATTATCTTTGGACTCCTAGAAATAAAAACCCAGGTAGTTCCCAGAGCCCTAGCTCACAAATAGCTTTCCACTGGGGTCAGAGGGAGAGGGTCAGAGGGAGAGGGATGAAGGACGCCACCCTGGAAAGCCCTATCCAGAGGGGAAGAGGAGGAAGATGGGCCGTAAGCCAGCCAGAAGCACAGGGCCTGATCTACTCTCCCTCTCCACAGTGATACAATCCAGAGACAGCTTTTTTTTTAATTTTTTTAAAATATATTTTATTGATTTTTTTACAGAGAGGAAGGGAGAGGGACAGAAAGTCAGAAACATCGATGAGCGAGAGACATCGATCAGCCACCTCCCGCACGCCCCACACTGGAGATGTGCCCGCAAGCAAGGCACATGCCCCCAACCGGAATTGAACCTGGGACCCTCCAGTCCGCAGGCCGATGCTCCATCCACTGAGCCGAACCGGTCTCGGCCAGAGACAGCTTTTTAGTCACCCACTGTACTAGCAAGGAAAAGGCTCCTTCTGCTTAGATAATAGTCCACTAACTAGGCTGGTTACTATATCTCAGAGGGAGAAAAAGTTGAAAAAGATAAGTAGTCCAGAAGGACTATTATTATCTTTCCAAGATATGTTACACTTAGATCAGAAATATGAACTAAGCAGGAGAGAATATCCCTAAATAAATTCAGCACACACTTACCTGTGGAAATGCGATCAAGTGTTGCCATGGCGCTTAACGTTAGTATCACCCTGTTAGACATCTGGTAAGTCCAGATTGGGTTCAGTGAAGTGTACCATATGCGGAGAACAAGAAGAAGAATCTGTCCCAGCATGAATCCCCAGATTCTGAGGTACCTGGAAGTGCAAAAGTATTCTTTTGTTTGTTTTCTGCCTCTGGTTGTTTCTTTCTTTTTGTAATTTATCTTTACTGTTGAAAGTGTTTTTAATGACTTTTTGTGTGCTTTCAATGAACTGCGTCCATCATGAATTTCATACTTTCATAGAATGAATATATGAAATAGTCTGATTGGTAATTTGCAGTAATATACATGTCTTAGCCTTTATCTAGCCTGTTGTCTAGGCAACTTGTCAAAATACCTTCATTCTCAAAACATTATTAAGACTGACGGCAGGTATTCACACCCTGATCTTGGCTACAAGGCCAGATGGAAGGTAAATACAATAACCTGGAACTCTTGGTCCCAACTTCCCCTTTTTGTAACTGATCACTACACTTATTGTTTTTATTTTTTAAAGTTTTTCTTCATTGTTGAAAGTATTACAGAGGTCCCGCTCCTTTATAAAATATGTTTTTATTGATTTCAGAGAGAGGAAGGGAGAGGGAGAGAGATAGAAACATCCATGATGAAAGAGAATCATTGATCGACTGCCTCCTGCACACTCCCTGCTGGGGATCGAGCCTACAACCCAGGGATATGCCCTTGACCAGGAATCAAACCTTGACCTCCTAGTTCATAGGAAGACATTCAACCACTGAGCCATACTGGCTGGGCTACACTTATTTATCTATAGGTGCATAGGATTCGAACCATACCTTTGCAAACCACTTCCTGTCCACCACGTCACAGCTTGCACTATCAGTGAGGAAGACACACCAAGCGCAAGGACCACCAGCCGAAGTTCAGCATTTGGAGCCTGGAAGGAGGCTATGCTGCCTACAAACAAATCACAGAGAGTTAAATATTTCTGGCAGCCACACATTAGTACTCAGTTCTCTGCATTTCATCACTGTTGTGTCTGATGCCATTTTTATATTTAGGAAGAGAGAGTTAATGTAAAATTGTGTGTGTGTGCATAAATCTTTTAAAAAATGTATTGAGGTTATAATTCATACTATAAAACTAATCCCTTTAAAGTATACAATTTTATGTTTTTTTTATATATTCACAAAGTTGAGTTATTAGTACCACTACCTAATTCTGGAATTTTCATTCCCCCAAGAAGAAATCCATACCTGTTAGATGTTACTACCTTTTCTTCTCCCCGACCCCCAAGCTCCTAGCAATCATCATCTACTTCCTGTTCATATAGATGTTCCTATTTTAGAAATTTCATATAAAGGAATCATAAAATATTTAGCCTTCTATGACTGGCTTTTTTCACTTAGCATAATGTTTTCGAGGTCCATCCATGTTGTAAAATGTTATCAGTACATCTTTTCTTTTCATGGCTAAACAAAATTTCATTGTATGGATGTACTGCATTTTGTTTATCCATTCATCAGTCGACGAGCACTTGGATTGTTTCCACTATGGGTCTATTACAAATAATGTTGCTATAAAGATTTGTGTATAAGGTCTTGTGTGAACATATGTTTTCATTGTTTTAGGTAAATGCCAAGAGTAGAGTCGATGGGTTAGAGGATAGATAACATTTTAATGA
The DNA here is from genome assembly GCA_004026805.1 of Lasiurus borealis. Lineage (NCBI taxonomy): Eukaryota > Metazoa > Chordata > Mammalia > Chiroptera > Vespertilionidae > Lasiurus > Lasiurus borealis. The sequence goes on from PVJN01010845.1 coordinate 21,611, forward strand.
TCTGACAAACTGTTTTTTCAAGCAGCAGCACCATTTACATTCACCAGAAATGTGTGACTGCTCCAATGTCTCTGCATCCTTGCCAACATTTGTTATTGTCAATTTTTTATAGCCATTCTAATGGATCAAAACCTTTAAGGTAAAAAAAAAACAACCCAAATTGCCCTAGGTGGTTTGGCTCAGTAGATAGAGCATCAGCCTGCAGACGAAAGGGTCCCAGGCTCGATTCCAGTCAAGGGCACATGCCCAGGTTGCAGGCTCCATCCCTAGGGAAAGGGAGTGTGCCAGCGGGGGGTGGGGGGGAGAGAGAGGGGGGATTGTGTGTCATGCAGGAAGCAGCTGATCAATGATTCTCACTCATCATTGATATTTCTTTCTCTCCCTCTCCCTTCCTCTTTGAAATCAATAAAAAATATATTTAAAAAAATAACCCAAATCAATAGAAGTATGAACTAGATATATTCCTGGAAGTGGAAATGCTGGATGAAAGAGTATGTATACATTTACAATTTTGACCAAAATAGCTATATTATCCTTCACAGAGGTTTGCCAAATTAGATTTGCACCAGCAGTGAATGGATGTCTGCTTCCCATCTTTACAATACAGTGTTATCAGACTTTATTTTTTTGCCAATCCAATAGATGAAACTATATATAAAGGAGAAACCAAGATGGTGGCATAGGTAAACACCTAAATGACTGCCTTGCACAACAATATCAAAACTACAACTAAAAGACAAAACAGACACCATCCAGAACCACAGGAGAGCTGGCTGAATGGAAATTCTACAACCAGAAGGAAAGAGGAAAGCACATTGAGACTCAGAGGAACTGCAAAAGGCTGAGGTACAGAGACGTGCACGCAGAAAGGATGGGCAGCTGAGTGCATGGCTGGCTTCCTCAAGTGGGAGGGAGACAGAAGTTCCTGACTGCGCTGAATTCCAGTTCCAAGCGAGACTCTGGGAACCCAGACCCACTTGATGGGAATCTGGACTGTCAGGAAAAGAGAAAGCAAACTGAGATTCAGGGGAGCTGTAGAAGGCTGAGGGCCAGAGGCATGCATGCACAGAGAGGACTGACTCCTGAGTGCACAGGGCGCTGAGTGCACAGCTGGCTTTCTAATGCAGAAGGGAGACGGAAGCTCCTGACTACACTGAACTCCAGTTCTGGGTGAGTTTCTGGGAACGCAGACTCATTCGGGGAGAAAATGGACTGTCTGGTAGTGGGCGAAACTCAAGGGCAGCTTTCTCTCAGAGGTGCCTGCAGCAATAACCGAGGGACACTGAAACACAGGGGCCTCATAGGTCAGGGCTTATGGGAAGTCAAGACTGTCTGCTCTGCCTTGAGACTCCATCCCATCCAAGCTGAGCACAGAGGCTTTTGCAATTTTGCAAGTCTTATCTCATGAGGATGTCTCCAGCACAGTTCTCCCAGCATAGACACAGCTGATCCTCACAGCCAATTGGCCTAGAGGTCAATTGCTCCCAGTGATACTAACAAAAATCAAGAATTAAATACAGAGTCCTTGACCAGCATCTCTAACTGAATGGCACCCCCTCTTTCTCAGTCCTGACACTGAGTTCCAAGAGCCCACTAACACTTAATTATATGTAGCACTAAGGGAGAGAATCCAAGATGGCGGCATAGGTAAACACCTACACTGCTGCCTCACACAACAATTTCAAAACTACAACTAAAAGACAGAACAGACATCATCCAGAACCACAGGAAAGCTGGCTGAGTGGAAGTTCTACAGCTAGAAGGAAAGAGAGGGGCTCACAGAAACCCAGAGGAGCTACAAAAAGCTGAGGTACAGAGACGCGTGCGCTGAGAGAGCAGGTGCTAGAGTACCTGGCTGGTTTTCTCTGCCAGGAGGGAAATGGAGACTCCCAACGGCATTGAACCTCTTATCTTATGACACTGAACCCGAGATCCAGCCGAAACTCATAAAGGGGGAGTTTGGACTGTGAAAAGGGAGAGGTGCACGGAAATTTAGGGGAGTCGCAAAATATCAGAGGTGGCGCGCACAGCACTATGCAGAGGACAGATTGCTGATTGTGCCGCTGGCTTTTGAGACTGGGCGGGAGACAGACCCTCCTAACTGTACCACTTCTGACTCCACTAAGCCCCTGTTTCAGGCGAAACCCTGGAGACCTAGACTCGTGTGGTCCTGGTGTGCAGGGGAGCTGGAAAGGCAGGGGTCTAGAGGCATTGTGGGCGCGCACGCACAAGGACCACTCCAGCGATTGCCCGGTCATGTGAGACTCAGGGGCCGTGGAGGGCGGGGCCGACTGGAAGGCAAGGCGGTCCCTTAAGCCCTGAGACTCCACCCCTCCCAAGCTCAACAGAGGCTTCTTTGGTTTTGCAAGTCTGATATCATAAGGCTGAATTCAACACAGAAGTTTCCCTGTCATAGTGAAAATGCCCAGACAAGGGAAGGAATCACAAACAAAAGAAATGGAGGAAAAAAAACGACTGGGTAGAGAGTTCAAAACCACACTTATAAGGTTTTTCAAGAATATGCTAGAAAAGATGGATAAATTTAGCGAGTCCCAAGAGGAGATGAAAAAGGATCAACTAGAGACACTGACTGAATAAAAAATATTATACAGAGTCCTAAGAGCAGACTAGAGAAAGGCAAGAATCAAGTCAAAAATTTTAAATATAAAGAAGCAGAAAACACTCAACTGGAAAAGCAAGAAGAGAAAAGAATCCAAAAATGTGAAAATAATGTTAGGAGCCTCTGGGACAGTTTCAAGCATACCAACATCAGAATTGTGGGGGTGCCAGAGGAAGAGAGAGAGCAAGATACTGAAAACCTATTTAAAGAAATAATGACTGAAAACTTCCCACATCTGGTAAAAGAAATAGACTTACAAGTCCAGGAAGCACACAGAACCCCATATAAAAGGAATCCAAAGAGGACCACACCAAGACACATCATAATTGAAATACCAAGAGCAAAGGACAAAGAGAGAATATTAAAAGCAGCAAGAGAAAAACAGTTCATTACCTACAAGGGAGCACCCATACGACTGTCAGCTGATTTCTCAACAGAAACGATGCAGGCCAGACTGGAGTGGCAAGAAATATTCAACGTGATGAATAGCAAGAACCTACCACCAAGAATAATCTATCCAGCAAAGCTATTT
>PVJN01010845.1:24862-56143 GCA_004026805.1 Lasiurus borealis
AGTTCATCAACTCCAAACCAGTATTATATGAAATGCTGAAAGGTACTCTTTTAGAAGAGGAAGAAGAAAAAGGTAAAAGATAAAAAATTATGAACAACAAATACATATCTATCAACAAGTGAATCTAAAAATTAAGTGAATTAAAAATTTGATCAACAGAATAAACTGGTGAATATAATAGAATCAGGAGCACAGAAAGTGAGTGGACTGATCATTCTCAGGGGGAAAGGGGTGAGGGGTGTACAGGGAGAGACTGGACAAAAATCATACACCTATGGATGAGATCAATGGGAGGGAGGTCAGGGCAGAGGGAAGGGTGGGAGTTGGGTGGAGGGGTGCTATGGAAGGGAAAAAAGAGAAACAAATGTAATAATCTGGATAATAAAGATTTAATTTAAAAAAAAAAGAAAAGAAAAATATGATGAACAGAATAAACTGGTGAATATAATAGAATCAGGGGCAATTTTCAGGGGGAAAGGGTGAGGGAGGTTCAGGGAGAGACTGAACAAAAATCGCACACCTATGGATGAGGACAATGAGTGGGGGTGCGCGGGGGGGAGGTAAGGGCAGAGGGAGGAGTGGGAGCCAGGTGGAGAGGAGCTAGGGGGGAAAAAGAGGAACAATTGTAATAATCTGAATAATAAAGATTTATTAAATTAAAATAAAGAATGTTTAATGTAACACTATTTATTATAGTTAAAAACTAGAAACACCCAAATATAGCAACAGTTGTGATATATTCATACGATGAAATACCATATAGCAATGAAAATGAATTACACGACACACAATGACTTGAATGCATCTCACAAACTTCCTGTTGTACTAAAATAGTCTGAATGATTCTCCTTGTCTTTTAAGTTCAAAATCAAGCAAAACTACTCTAGGGTTTTAGAACTCAGAATAATGGTTTCCTTTGGGAGGAATACACAGCGATTGAGATGGGGTACATGTGGGGCTTTGGAGAGCTTGTATGTTCTGTTTCTCGATCTGCATTGTGATGATTAGATGAGTTTAGTTTGTCAGTATTCATTGAACTGTATATTCATGATGTATGCATTCTATGATTTTTATACTTCAATAAAAGCTTACTTAAAAAGAAAAAAACTATATATAAATACATTGTGAGTATAATTCGTATTCTACACATTTTAGTACATTTTAAAATAAATAATTATATTTCCTTTCCAGTAAACTAATGGTATAGCCTTTGCCCCTTTTTCTATTGAGTTGTTGGTCCTTAATTTGTGAAAAAAAAAACACATATATTAGGGAAATTAGCCCTTTGACTAAAAGAATCTGCAAGTATTTTTCCTATATTGTTGTTTGACTTTGCTTACTATGGCTCTGGTCACGCATAATTTTCATATTTTTATGCAGTGTCATTTAACAATTTTAATGGTTTCTGAGTTTTGTGTCATATTTGGGGGAGGGGGGGAGGAATACAATCTATTCAAGAGTTTAACTGTTCACCAAGGCTTCTTTCCCCTTGTCATTTCATGATTTCTAAGCTTCACTAATCTGATAGAAAATTGCAAATATAAAATACATTGGCTTTTTGTCTATTCTTCCAACTTCACTAAAACTCTTGAGGTAGTAGTAAGAGAAAGAGAACTCTTTTTTTTCTAATTCAAACATCTAGCATTCAAAGAGCAGTCGACATAGTTTCATTTGGTTTTTAGCTAAAAAATAAAACGTAAAGAAATACTTTCACATATTTACCAACAGCAATTATCCGCAGCAGGGTTAGCGCCCACTTCTTGCTAACCAGCCTCCAGAAAGGAGCCACTGTGAGGAATATCGGAGAAAGAAAGGCTACGCCAAAAACTTCAAGCCCAGTGAGTTCCAGTGTTTGCAGAGGAAAGTAATAAATCATCGGCGGTAGGCCATTCCAGAGAGACCAAGTCACGTATCCTAGAAGGAAAAGGTTTTTCAGAAAAAGACCGAGTGTAACTTTATCATCCTTTCACCCAGTAACCCTGCCCCTCCACTAGGTCCCCCTCTCCCCTATTAAAGACTCTTCATTTGGAACATCCGGGTAGAATTGGGTTTCCTGTCAAGACCGTGACTGACAACATTTCTTTACCTCAGTTGACTTTCAGAATGAGAAATATGAAACCCGACAAGAGCAACAGGCACCAGACTCCCTCCTTCCACTCCAGACTACACCGACAGGCAGGTCGGTTAGTCAACATTTTCTTGAGTGTAGACTGTTTTAAACCCAACCCTTAGGAAACAGAACGAGGCAGTGGAATACCCAGGTCTGAAGTCAGTTTCACCTCTGCCAATGGCTGTGAAATCTAGAATAATGATAATTAATGCTTACCTTGTGCTAGGCTCTGTGCTAGGATTTACCCACATCATCTCTCTCATTCCTCGCACCACCCCTGTCCTATGAGGCTGACATTTCTTCTGCCCTTCACTTACAAATGCAAAACGAGTCCATTCTGCCTTTGCCGCCTTTGTGACTTCAGACAATTGTAATTCTCTAAAGTCACAAAAGCGGCAAAGGCAGAATAAACTCAAACCCACACAGTCCAGCTCCAAGCATAGCTTTCTAATGACTAAGTGTGCTGACTTTCTCCCGAGTTACTTCTCAGCCTCCTTTTCTTTTCTTTTTTTAAAAAAAAAATCTTTTAAATGTTTTTAGTGATTTTTAGAGAGAGAGAGAAAGATAGAGGGACAAGACAGAAACATGGATGAGACAGAAACACCATTGATGGGCTGCCTCCTGCACACTCCCTCCTGGGGATCAGCCTCCAGCCTGGGCATATGCCCTGACCAGTGACCTCTTGGTTCATGGGTTGACGCTCAACCACTGAGCAACACCGGCCTGGCTCAGCCTCCCTTTCTGAATCAGCAAAGTAGCACTTGTAAGAGTTCAGCTGAAATGAGATCAAGTACCAGGAGTACCTAGCACCCTAGGTACTTGCTGCCAGTCGCTTCACATGGCCGAGCTCCTGAGACAGATTGGGGCAGAGCACGGGCCCTCTGAGCATGACCAACCCCCAGACAATGAAGCCCTCGGCAAGGCGCCCCTCCCGAGCCAGAGGGATGCCCTTTTCAGGTGGAGCAGTGAGGTCCCGGCAGGCTCCCAGCGTTGGTTTGTCCAGGAATTCTGATTTCAATCCCACAAGGCCAACAGATTGCACCAGTAACTGTTCGTGGGGTTTTTTGGGAGGGGAAAGGGGAGGGTAAGTCTACTAAGTGAGCGCATGGGACCCGAGTTCCAAGCTTTTCCCCAAACGCCCAAAAATGTGCATCCTCCGCCACCAAGGCCACCCGTGCCGGGCCCACACCACCAGCACCAGCAGCATCAGCAGCAGCGACTGCCCGTGTGCTCACTGGGTGCCCCTTTTCTCCTGGGTTTTATGAAGCTGAACCTAAAGGTCACGGGTGGGGAGGAGGGCGGCTGCGTGGAGCGGGCGGGACCGGCCGCGCGGGTTCCAGGCCGACACGCGGAGAACGCGCGCGCCCTCGGGGGCCGCCCCGCGCCGGCGTGGGAACCGGGGAGGCACGGGTCCCCGCAGGCGCCTCGCTGCGTGCGTCCTCGGCCTCGGCACCTCCGTCTGGGTCTCTTCCTTCTCCCCGGCGCTATGGCCACGGTTCCCAGGGCGATAAGCATCTCTCCGCTGGGCCCTGCGAGCGCCTCTCTTCCCCGCGGGGCTCAGCCAGCCCTGCGCGCGAGGCGGCGGCGGGGTCTCCGGGCAGGGCCGGGGTGGGGGGACCCGGAGGCGCCGGCCCCCGCGCGCCCGCGGCCACGGCGGCCTCGGCTTACCCAGCAGGGTCTCCAGGAAGACTTCTCTCCACAGGTCGCGCATGGCCGCGGCGCGGGGCGGCGCTTTCTAGGAAAGCGGGGGTGGGGGGTGCCCTCCGGCCGTGCGCCCCCGACGACCCCCGTCTGTCGCCGCGTCCTCCCGGGCGCTGCGTCCGCGAGCGCGCCGCGTCCCTTCGCCAAGTCCGCAGCCGCCTTCGGGGCCCCGGGGCCCAGCTGAGACTTGGATGGGGCGGCAGCCTCCGCGCGGCCACACCCAGACCTGCCCGCCCGGCCTGGCGCCGCCAGTGCCCGCTCCGCTGCCCCCGCCGCGGGCGCCTCGTGTCCCCAGTGCCCGTGCCGCCTGCGCTGCCGCTGCCGTAGGGACAGCTCTCTGCAGGGGACGTGCGCGCCAGCCTGGCCACCCGGGGGCCCCGCCGTCGGGCAAAATGCGCCGGCTCCCCGGAGCCACCCCGGCGTGGAGCGCCGCCAGCGCGCAGGAGGGCAGGAACGTGTGCCGCTGGGACGAGCGGTGCCCTGGTTTTACACAAGGAGCCGGCAGAGGGAAGGGCAGCCGGTTAGACGGGCTCTGGAGCTGGTGGCGGACAAGTGTGAACAGGACTCTGACATCCGGAGGCGAGCGGGCTCGGGGGAGAGGCACTGCCCCTTCTCAGCTGGGGTACTGAACCTTTTGCATCCTGGATAGGTGATTAAAAAAAAAAAAAAAAAAGCCGAGACCGGTTTGGCTCAGTGGATAGAGCTTTGGTCCCAGGTTCGATTCCGGTCGGGGGCATGTACCTTGCTTGCGGGCACATCTCCAGTGTGGGGCATGCAGGAGGCAGCTGATCCATGTCTCTCTCTCATCGATGTTTCTGACTTTCTATCTCTCTCCTTCCCTCTCTGTAAAAAATCAATAAAATATATTAAAAAAAAATTCTAGGGGGCCCCGCCCGCGTGGCTCAGTGGTGGGGCATGGACCTGTGAACCGAGAGGTTGTTTTAGATTCCAGGTCAGGGCACATGCCAGGGTTGCAGGCTCCACCCACAATGTGGGGCGTGCCGGAGGCAGCTGATCAATGATTCTCCCTCATCACTGATGTTTCTATCTCTATCTTCCCCTCTCCCTTCCCCTCTGAAATAATTAAAAGTATCTTTTTAAAAAAATTCTAGAAGTCACAGGATTTGGAGGGGGGGGGTGGCTTTCAGAAACGTAGCAACGAACAGAGGGAAGCAAAAGAATTTGGGGAACGGGCTAGTATTGTAAGAAATACTAATCATGTTCTGTTAACCGTGATTACTTTATTCTGATTCAAGAAGGCACTTTCTACCCTGGCTGGAGCTGACCTGGAGATGCAGCCCTCCCTCCCCATTTGGAGCTGCCTGTTATTTCGAAAAGATGAACAACTTTGCTGCAGAAACCAGAATTGCCAGTCTTTGGAGATCCCAGCCCTTTTGGCACACCTGCAGGCCTTTGCAGACCTCCAGCCTGCTTACCTGGTAACTGCCCATCTGGCACTCCTTTTGGCTCTTTTCCCTGTAACCCCAGCCCTCGCATATCTCTGAGCCCTTTGAAGATCCCTCGTCCTTTTGCATATCTGTAAACTGTCCCTCTGCCTACTTCTTTGTGCTTTTACTATATAAGCACCTGGCTTATGCTGGGTGCAGAGCAGATGTCTGTGGCTGGCCTGCTGCTCTCCCATACCTCCGGCAGTACTGGAATAAACGCTCATCTATGATTCAACCCTGTCTCTGCTTCACTGGCTGAAGTAGTGACAGGCAGCACGGACCCATTGTTTGTCCAGTTACAGCAACACTTGCTCAGGGGATAGAAAACAGGGGCGAGTGGAAACTGCCCTCCTCAATGAAACAGGAATTTTAGGGGAATACAGTGGTACCTCGAGAAGCGAGTTTAATTTGTTCCGTAACTTTGAGGCGTGGGAAACTATGAGATGCTCAAGCCAATCCGCGAGATTACTCGTATCTCAAATGTTGCTCATATTTCAAAGCAAAAATCGCTCGCTCGACGGCTCGTATCTCAAAAATCTCGTATGTTCGGGCACTCGTATCTCGAGGTACCACTGTACAGGCAGGCTTAGGGAATTTTTAGAATTGGGGTCTGTGGAAAAACACAGCGCTGCAGATTGGGAGAAGGTACATCTCCATAACACAAGGAAACCAGGTGCAGTTACATCTCCATAACACAGGGAAGCAGCAAAGGTACATCTCCACAAGACAAGGAAGCCAGGTGCAGGGAGCAGCAACAGTTGCATTTACATAAGACAAGGGAGCTGGAAGTAGCCAAAAAGGTCTATATTTACAAAATAAAGGAGAGGGAAGAAAGCCAGAAAGAAAAGAACAAAGAAGGAGGAGGACATCACACATCCCAGTGGTGTTTGACCTTTGATCTCAGTAGTTACTATAGTAACCAGTTTAAGGGAATAGTGACCAATCAGAGGGGCTATCACCAGGATCTGCCGTCTTTATAAGCCATCAGAAAAAAGAACTCAGTGGGACCCTTTTTCCCCTCCCCACATGGGAGTCCATTTTGTGGAACTCTTTCCCTCTCCCCAAGTGGGAGTCTGTACTTGTCTATACTAATAAAAGGGTAACATACTAATTGGCCAGGGTACAGTAATGACCGAACAGTAGGTTGCATGGGGCAACAAGGCCAGCAGATGGTGGGGATGGCCGTGAAGGGGGATCAGGCTGGCAGAAGGGCAGTTAGGGTCGATCAGGCAGGCAGGCAGGTGAGCAGTTAGGAGCCAGCGGTCCTGGATTGTGAAAGGGGACAGGCTGGGCTGAGGGGACCCCCTCCCCATGTACTAATTTCGTGCACTGGGCCTCTAGTTCTTCAATAAATTTCCACCTTTGCTATACCACTCTCTGTTCATGGATTCATTCTTCAACTCCGGAGGACAAAGAATCCGGGTTTCAGTTCAAAAGTTCCATTTCATCAACATGATGAATAATGGTCTTTGAGAATGCCCAGCCATGAGGAGAAAGTGAGAGCCGGTTCTAAGGAACAATGGGGTGTCAGAATCACAAGTCAGTTCTCATTCAAATATCACACTGCAGAATGTCTTCAATTTTTTTTAGAATGTTCTTAAAGCATTTTATTTTTATTTACTTTTTAAAATTAAATCTTTATTATTCAGATTATTACATTTGTTTCTCTTTTTCCCCCTCCATAGCTCCCCTCCACCCGGCTTCCAATCCTCCCTCTACCCTTACCTCCCCCCCCATTGACCTCATCAGTAGGTGTATGATTTTTGTCCAGTCTCTCCCTGTACACACTTCACCCCTTTCCCCCTGAGAATTAAAAGTCCACTCCCTTTCTGTGCTCCTGATTCTATTATATTCACCAGTTTATTCTGTTGATCCAACTTTTAATTCACTTAGTTTTTAGATTCACTTGTGGATAGATATGTATTTGTTGTTCATAATTTTTTATCTTTTACCTTTTTCTTCCTCCTCTTCTAAAAGAGTACCTTTCAGTATTTCATATAATACTGGTTTGGAGTTGATGAACTCCTTTAGCTTTTTCTTCTCTGTGAAGCTCTTTATCTGGCCTTCAATTCTGAATCATAGCTTTGTTGGATAGAGTATTCTTGGTTGTAGGTTCTTGCTATTCATCACGTTGAATATTTCTTGCCACTCCCGTCTGGCCTACATCATTTCTGTTGAGAAATCAGCTGACAGTCATATGGGTGCTCCCTTGTAAGTAATGAACTGTTTTTCTCTTGCTGCCTTTAAAATTCTCTTTGTCTTTTGCTCTTGGTATTTTAATTATGATGTGTCTTGGTGTGGTCCTTTTTGGATTCCTTTTGTTTGGGGTTCTGTGTGCTCCCTGGACTTGTAAGTCTATTTCTTTTACCAGATGTGGGAAGTTTTCAGTCATTATTTCTTTAAATAGGTTAAATATTAACCACTGATACTGTATGATTTTTTACTCATTACTCATAGGATATGAGTTATTGCATAACTGATAATAGCATCATTAGTTTGATCTTCTCTGTGAATGTACTCATTATATGTAAATTATTGCTGCTACCTCAATTTTCATATTTACAATCTGCCTGGTTTACCTTTAATTTTGAAGGCCACAATCTTTTTGTTTTTGTCGGAATCTCTTCTTCGAACTCAAGCTGCCATTTGCACTCTTATTTTACATGGAAATGAATGAAGTCCGTTTTGGCACTGCCTGCTGCTTCCTTCTTCCTCCCCTATTTCTTGAAGCATGAACGCATCTACTTCAGTCAGAACATAGTGAGATTCTTTTGCATTTTATCAGAAGATCAGAATCTCCACTAGGAGATAATACTTTTTGTGGTGTGATAAAGATATCCTGGTCTAGCAAAACAACAGAAATGGTTTTCTTTGAAGAAATGAAATAAAATAAAAAGAAGCCCCTTCATGTCACTTCAAGCTCTCCGTGAAGCTCATTAATTTTTTTAAATGCACCTGTACTGCCCTGCTGGTGTGGCTCAGTTGGTTGAACATCATCCTTTGCACCAAGAGGTCAGTACAGGCAGGGATCCAATTTCCTCCACTCCCAGACTCTTCAGTCAGATTTTCAACGAAGGATACATGTGAACTGGGACAAGGGAGAGCTGTTTCAGGTCTTAGTTATTATAAACTAGAGGCCCGATGTGTGAAGATTCGTGCAAGAATAGACCTTCTTTACCCTGGCTGCCAACACTGCTTTCACTCCGGCCAGAGCTGCCTTTCCACCTTCGCTCCCGCTAGAGCCGCCTTCCACCTCTCGCCTTGTTGTGTCAATTTGCATATTCCCTCTTTATTGGCTGTGGGCACCACCATCTTTGTCGTGGAGTTACAGTCAATTTGCTTATTCCATCTTTATTAGGTAGGATAATGCTGCTATGAACAGAGGGAGGAACATATATTCTTTTATTGGTGTTTTGGGACTCCTGGAAGTAGGATCACTGGGTCAAATGATTTCCTTACCCCTCTGAAATCAATAAAAAATATATTAAAAAATAAATAAGTATTTTCCAAATATACAGCTTTACTTAGTCCATTTTCTTATAAATTATACACTAGTTAATGTTCTATCAAATTGTTTTTTATGCAATTAATTGGTAGAGGTCAGGTGTTTTAATGTGTGTTTTTTTTAACTTCAGAAATGATGGAGGGTATATAGTAATGATAAAGGGAAAGGATTAGAAACTCTGTTGGAAAAGGGGAGAAGCTAGTTAGGAGAGAGTAGATTGTAGGTGCAGGACCAGAACCAGAGACAAAACTGGCAGGCTGATAGAGACTTTTTCTTATTCTTGTCTGTGCTCTTGCTTCTCCAAAAGGGACTCTTTTTGTGCCCAGTTGCTAAATTGTTATCCCCGGATAACCCAAGAGAGGAAGGAAAAACACACAAAAAATAGCAAATAAATGAATTGAATAATAACAAATGACACTACATTAGCTAATGTACTTGGAAAATCAGAATCCTGTCCAGCCAGGAGAGGGGGCAACATTACCCATGTCACAACCAGAATCAGGACTTGGTGAATCATTCATTTATGCTCTGACTCCATTAATTAATGTAGTGTCACCCTTGTGCCAATGCTTTACTTAGCACGTGAGGAGAATTCTATATTGCTGAAGGAGTCAATGAGTTAGACTAATTTTCAATTTCAGTGGGTTAAATTATTTTTTCCCCAGTGGGTTAAATTATTAAATAAGGATGTTTATTAATTTAGGGCACAGCTTTTCTTATCATCCTTTTTTTTTCTTGTCCAATGTATTTTTATTGGTTTTCAGAGAGGGGAAGGAAAAGGGACAGAAAGATAGAAACATCAACGATGAGAAAGATGGATCGGCTGTGTTCTGAATGTCCCCTATTGGAGATGGAGCCCACATCCAAGACATGTGCCCTGACCAGGAATCAAACGGTGATCTCCTCATTCATGGGATGATGCTCAACCAACTGAGCCGCCTGAGCTGGACTTACTCATCCATTTCAATGACAACTTGGCTCACATACAACTAACTCCTGCCCCTGTTCAAAAACCTTGGGACACTTAATGCCATGTTTCTGTCCTGCTGTAATGAAACAGTCCACCTGAACTACTCAATACTTCTTTTTTAAAAAAATCCTCACTATAGGATATTTTTTCCATGATCTTTAGAGAGACAGTGGAAACAGGGGAGTAGGTAGAGAGAGAGAAACATCAATGTGAGAGAAACACATTGACTGCCTCTCTCACAAACCTCGACCACAGCCGGGTCTCAATCCTGCAACCGAGGCATGTGTCCTTGACTGGAAATCAAACCTATGCCCTTTGGTCCTCAGGCCAACCTGTACCACTGAGCCAAACTAACAATTCTTATATATCTAACATAGCCTCTTATGGCAAGGTAAATTTGAAAATAATGAAAATTCCTACCTCTTTCGGATAACAAAACACCCCTCAACATCAAGAATTATTTCCGTTCAGGTCCCTACACATCCTTCACCACTTTAAGTTATAGAGTTTTATCAGAGCAGACAATTGGTCTAACTTTCTGAACCTGTCATATAACTGAACATAACTAATTTCTCTGATTTCTGATTTAGGATTGAAGTCCATAGCGGACCCTCTGTTATTTCTTTCTCCACAGCACCACCTGTTGACCACAGCTCACAGCTCACACCACAGGAGGAGGCACTGATGCTGGTGCCCCAGGCTGGTTCAGCATCTTCAGGGCCAAAGCAGCTTGAAGTGCAGGCAGTGCTCACAGTGGTTAAGAGTTCAGACGCCATAATGGTCAGGCCCAGGTTCGGATCCCAGCTCCAACATTTATTCTCTGGGCCAGTGCTTAACCTTGTCAAGACTCATCTTCCCAACTCGGCAAAGGGGACAGGAATCGTGCCTACCGCACCCGGCAGTTAGAACTAAAGGGGATAAATAAAGCCGGTCAACTACCTGGAGGTGCTGAGCTCAGAACCCGTTACTAACATCAACCACTGACCTACTCATTCATGTTTTTTGCTAACTCAATTAGGCTGATTATAGTTCATTAAGTCAACTTAGCCAATAACACAAGTTGTGGTGATAAATGTCGAAAAGCGTTAGGAGTCAGTATGAAAACCTCAGGCGACAAACCCCTCTAGATAAAACAAACGAAGCTTCATTACCGTTTACCTGCACGTGAGTGTTGCACCTAAGTCACCTCCTGTAAAGACTGGGAATGCCAAGCATTAGTCCCCGAACAACGGGGATGCGTGTGCACGCTTCGTTTTTGCATCTCGAGTGACACACCAGGACTCAAAGGGCTGGGTGATTGCCACCCGGAAAGGCTTGTGCACACGGCACACTCAGAAGGCGCTCGTCACAGGCCCTGTGCACTGTCAGTGCTGGAAAGTGAGGCTCTGAGAGCGCATGTGTCTCAGGCACGGCCCTGGTCTTCAGAAAGCCCTACTGTCCTTTATCAAATCTAACTTTCTCAGGGTGCACGTTTGGCAGGCTTGCACATAAGTAGTCTATAAAGTGATATTCAAAAGTGAATTTGGAAACTAAGCCACGTTCAAGACGATGGCTTTGTTTGATGAATTGTAAGATGAACATTCCCCCACCCCAGACCTGACATCTGTGAAATCAGGATGCAGCTTCAAGCATCTCTCACAGTCACCGTCGGCCAGGTGACAACGCTGACAAAATCGTCACTGCCACAACCTGTTCGTTTTCTTTTTATGAGCACAAAATCGTGCAGCTTACAACGGGCAGCCTCTCAGATCCGATGAAATACTCGCCACACACACAACTAGAAATCCATTTCGGAACCTTTGGCACACTCCAGACGACAGCCCTAAATGACGAGGTGCAGCGCACCCCCTGGTGGGAGGACTCAAGGCCAGGTGAGGTGGGAGAAGAGACCCACACCTGCCTCTCAGAGTGATAGAAAGATCAACCCCCCCCCCCCACCCGGAGGCCTTGCTGAAGACCTTGCCGATGCCTATTATGTGTTAAATGCACCGGGATTTCCCTCCAGAAAGGGCTAATCCTAGGCCTGGCAGATACAAGGAACCCCAAAACATAGTCTCTCGAGTTTGTCTCTGTGGTAACTGTATGGAGATCCACTCTGGATATTCGAGGACCTGCCACAGTGTATGTAGGTTTATATTTTCTACTTGGTTGTTCACCTATCTAAGGAGACAGGCATGAGTGTGTGGAGCTCCCCCACTGCAGGCTCCTACACACACACACACACACACACACACACACAAATGTGTGTGTGTGCACATCCAGCACATCCTAGAGGGAGACCTGAGACCCTCCCCTTCACTTCCCACCTACAGCCAGGCCAGCCCCTCCTACCTTTGGCAGCCCCGCTGCAGGCACCTCTCTCTTCCATACACTGTGGGTCGATGGGGTGGCCCCCACGGAGCTGGGAGGGCTGTCTGGGGTTGACTTTGCTCTTTCCCTGGAACCCTCTTTCTTTGCTTTGAAGAATTTGCTGGAGGCTTTGACTCTCATCCAGCCCTTTTCCTATTAGAAGTAGAGTTTCAGGACTCTGCTGACCCTCACTGCCCCTCCAGCCAGGGAAGTGGCCATTCATGTGGGGCTCAGAAGGATGGAGCTCTTCGCCAGCCCTATGATCATCGTATGTGGGGCTTGGGGATGGAACACCATTTGCAGTCAATTCGCACAAACCCAGGGAGGGTAGGAGCGTTCCTTGTGGCGGAAACCCACACTAGGCTCTCGGGAAACAGAACTTCAAATAGAGCTCTCAGCTCTTGATCACTGTGAGGAGGAGGTGCTGTGTGTGTTGGCAACTTTCCACCCGAGGGCATTTCAGGAAGAGCCAGGGACCTCCTCATTTCTGGCTAGAGCTAGTAATAGGTGAAATAGGCGGGCATGCCTTGTCCCTTCCAGGCACCGAGGAATCTGGGCGAGGGGGAAGAAGGCAGGGCCCCGGGGGCCATTTGGATTAAAAACAGTGAACCCTGGCCAGTGTGTCTCAGGGGTTAGAACACTGGCCCAAGCACCGAAGAGTCAAGGGTTTGATTCTGGGTCAAGCACACGTACCTGGATTGCAGGTTCATGCCCAGCCCCAGTCAGGGCGTATGCAGGATGGCAACCAATCAGTGTGTCTCTCTCTCATTGATCTCTCTCTCTCTCTCTCTCTCTCTCTCTCTCTCTCTCTCTCTCTCTCTCTCTCTCTCTCCATCCCCTCTGTCCCTTCTACTATCTAAAAATCATTAAAAAATATCCTTAGGTGTGGTTTATAAAAAAATAAAAATAGTGCTAGCCGGTTATAGTGGATAGAGCGTCAGACTGCAGATTGAAGAGTCCCGGGTTCGATTCCAGCCAAGGGCACATGCCTGGGTTGCAGGCTCGATCCCCAGTAGGAGGAGTGCAGGAGGCAGCTGATCAATGATTCTCTTTTATCATTGATGTTTCAATCTCTCTCTCTCTCCCTCTCTGAAATCAATAAAAATACATTTAAAAAATAGAAATAAATAAATAAAACAGTGACTTTAAAGAGTAAGTAATACATTGGGCTAACAGGAAATGGAGACATTCTAATGTAACAAGAAGAACCTCATCTGGGTACTAATCCTGACTCTGCCGTGGAACAGCACTGTGCTTACTCAGATCACTTCATTTCCTCACCGGTGCCTCAATTCCCCTGTCAACAGAAGGGACCGGGGGAAGGTAGGAAATGCTGCGGTTCTGTGATTTCAACAGAGAGGCCTTGCAGGATTTGATCTCAAGGCTGGGCTGGGGCAGGAAGATCTGAAGGCCCGGCTCCTGGGGCTCAGGCCCGGGCCCAGGGGAAGCCCTGCTGGACGGAGGCCGGCGGTCTCGGGGACCAAGCCGGCCCACCGCTGGGGCTGCTGCTCTCTGGAGAAAGGAACGTGTTTGTGAACCACCCTGGGGTCCAGTGACGCCAGGGAAATGTGGGTACGACCAAGGGTTCCTGTGATTGAGAACCTGGGTGCTGGACCAGGCGTCTGGCCCAAGCTTCCTTCCCAACACAGAAACAGGGTTTTCCATGTCCTGAAACCTCGAGACATAACCGGATGGTCCTGCTTTAGTGGCTCTACACCACAGACTTCTGTTCCCTTAAACAAGCTCATTTGGCATCCCTCGTAGGGTAACCCTGAGGGCAGGACGGAAAGAAACTCTAAATTCTTCCCGTGCTGGAAGGGACTTGCACTCAGGGGACCTGCCATAGAGAGGAAGATGCAGGCCCAACAAGCCGGCCACTCCTCTAGAGGGCTATAGTTTTCCCCACTCGTGAAAAAGCTGGCTTTCTGTTCTGTGTTTAAGTTCCTGCCACTTAAATCAACTCACTTTGGGGAGCAGGATCCTGGGACTTGTATTATTTCCTCCTCTACTTCTTCTATTGCAGTGGTTCTCAACCTTCCTAATGCCGGGACCCTTTAATACAGTTCCTCATGTTGTGGTGACCCCCAACCATAAAATTATTTTCTTTGCTATTTCCTAACAGTAATTTTGCTACTGTTGTGAATCGTAATGTAAATATCTGTGTTTTCTGATAGTCTTAGGTGACCCCTGTGATGGGGTCGATGGACCCCCAAAGGGGTCTCGACCCACAGGTTGACAACTGCTGTTCTATTGTATGTAAGGCCTTGACTTTATCTCTGCAAACAGAGGAGAAAGATAAAAAACAATCTGATTTTTTTAAGTCAAACATGCAGATTGACTCATCAGCCCAGGCCTCAGACATCACGAAGCTCATGACCCGCCTGATCCCTGAGTTGGGAGTGTGGGAATGGAAACACGTGGAAAGGGCCCGGGAACCCTAACCTGTCGAGACCTGCTGAAGCACCCAGAGTCAGGCTGAACATCCTCTCAGGAGAGCAGACCCCAAACCACCTGAAACTCAAGTTAAAAAACCTGTGGGCCCTGACAGCTCAGACCTGGTTTCCTTGTTTGAAAATGAACCCCCTGGATCGAGGCAGCTGGTCGGCTCCTTCGGCTACGACACTGCCCAGGAGGGCTTTTCTGAGAGTTCACGTGGAAGCAAGCAGCCCGTGAAAAGTGATGGCTTGCAAACCGCTGGGTCCCGCACCAACGACCCTGCTCTGCTCCCAGCGCCCTTGGCTCGGCATCTGTTCTTCCAGTCTGTGTTATTCCCTTCCCACAGCCGCGCTGCTTGGCCTGATGTTAGAGGGCTTTCATGTCTGGCTCAGACCAACCTCCCCACCCCTCGCGCACAAACTCAGGGAGGGCAGGGCTGGGAAGACTCCTCTATAAACAGCTTCAGAAGCCTGCCAACTTCCTGCCTCCTGCAGACACTGTCTACTGCAAAACCAGCATCAGACCACCCGCTGGGTGCCAGCCCTTACTCATCTCGTTACACCTGCCCCACCTCTGCTGCTCATTTGTACCAGCTGTGCTACAGAGAGCCAATGTCAGGCCACACTCCTGTCTACCCCAAAGCTGAAGTGTGGGTTTCCATGTAAACCATCCCGGGTAGGTGGCGAGCCACCTGGAGAAGAGCAGAAGAATCCGGGAGAACAGTAAAGCAGCACCGTGACCCTGGGGGCTGGGACAGTGACCCTGTGGTCACTGTGACCATGTCGCTCTGTCCCTCATGGCCGGTCATTCCCGATCACCAGGAAGGACAGTCCCAGCAGCACAGCACCGAGGGGTGAAGACCACCCTGGACCCACAGGATGCATCTTGGATTACTTACTTGACTTCCACACCACAAGGTTTTTGCACCAAGGCTCTTCCTTCCTCCTGTCCTTGTTTCTGGCAGCTCCCTCGTCCCTGTAGACCAGCATCCCATAAACACTCGCTCCCAGTGAATCGGACTCTTTAGTGGGGCATGGACGCCTTCCACAGCTGAGCACCGCCTGCTCCAGCCTTCCCTCCAGCCACTGCCTGCACCTTCCCTGCACCCACCTGTGTTCCACCTTCACATCCCTCTACCCCCCGCCCCACTGGCTAGCCCTGTCCCCATCCGGGTCAGCAGCAGAACCTCAACTTCCACCACCATGCTCCCCCTTCTATGCCTCCATGGAGTTCCTCCACATCTGTCTGGTGTGCACACAGCTCTGCTCACATCTGATCACCCGTATGAGTTCCTGGCCACCAGGTAACTGGTTCTGTGCACCTCACAGGGCCTACGCCAAAGCCAGGGCCATGCCATGGGAGCAGAGGAAGGACAATCACAGTGCACCAACAAACCCTCTCTCCAGCCCATTATGGAGGAAACAGATACAGAAAGGGTTCAGCCCATGATCTGAGTTTCTTTCCTAGGTACTTCTCTTTACCTCTGTCATATTTTTTAAACTGAACTGAATTCCAAAAGCAGTTTAAGAAGTATCTGGAAGTGGCCAGTGTCTTTGAAAGGCCAACAAAAGCCAACCACCCCTATTGCTGAGATCTAGAACCATTCCAGGGAAATGAGAGGAGGATGCTCTGGAAAGATGGTCCATCCCTTTGCCCTTAGGACACCAGTGCACCAGAGGGGCCTCTGCCCAGAATGGCGAGGCCTAGGTGTGGAGTGGGCAGCCCACGGTTCTTTGTGGACAGATGTCCATCATCCCACACGCCTTACAAGCACTGAGTCCTATTCTCCCCATTCTCTTCTAGAAGCCTCCCGTTCTGCTTGGCCAACAGCTTGATCTGGCTCCTGTGGTGATGTTTCTCTTCCTCCAGGTCCCTCCTCACATGGGAACACACCTAAAACACAGATCAACAATGTCTCAGACACCACACACCCCTGTGATTCCACTGCTGGGAATCTGCTCCCATAAGAAGAAAGAGGCCACGTGCATGAAGATGGCCATTTTGGTATTGTCTACAATTGGGATGACCAACACAGCCAATGACATGGGATGGCCAAGTGCACCATCCAATCAAACAGCCACTGTCCACGTGTGGCCACTGAACACATGGCACAGCCTGCCTGAGCTGAGATGTGCCATAAAGTGCAAAATATACAACAGATTCTGAGGACTTAATAACACTTTTAAAAAACAATGTAAAATATATCATTAATAAGTGGTCTGGTGGGTGTGGCTCACTTGGTTGAGCGCCCTCTAATTTACCAAGAGGCTGCTGGTGAGATTCCCAGGGTATGGGGTGGGAGGTAGGGAGGGGTGTCCATCTTTAGTAGGGGGCATGCAGGAGGCAGCCCATCAGTGATTCTCTGTCATCATTGATGTTTGCATCCCTCTCTCCCTCTCCCTCTCTCTCTCTCTGATATCAATAATATTAAATATATACATACATATATATATTAAAAGTTTCTTGTTTGCAGACATATAAAATAACATGGAGGAAAGGGCTGGATATAAATTTCAGGCTGAGCTTGGTCACCTCCAGCTCTAGAATATCATCCGGTTGTTATAGCGGGAAAATACCAGGCTTTGGCTTCAAACAAACTGGGTTCCAACCCACTACTTAAGAGGAACGAGGATGGGTACCTCAGCTCACAAAATCATTGTAAGAATTAGATGAGATGACACGGGGGAGCAGAGAGCAAAGTGTTCAGCCAAGCGGATGGAAATCAAACAGAACTTGGCTGGTTCCAAGCACTGCCCGACCTTGCAAAAATCAAAGGTCAGGTGAAAGGTCTTTTCTAACGCATCCCCACCAGTCATGGTGCCTGTCCCAGTCAAATGCCTCTGGCTTCCTCTAGGCCTGTGTGTGACATTCACACAGTCTGTGAGCACAGATGCCAATGAGGACCCATTCCGACCTGGCTGAGCCCAAGACTGTCAGCCCAGGGACACACCAGGTGTCCCGAGGCCCCCCAGCCCCAGGCCTCACCTCACACTGCATGCCCAGCTTGGTCAGTGAGATTTCCTCCGCCTTAAGCCAGGCACCAGGCTGCCAGAGCCCCACCTTCTCCCCGCAGGTTCTCTAGGGAGGCCTGCAGCTCCTGGCTCTGGGTGTGCAGTTCCTCCTGTCCCCCCCACCCCCCACCGTCCCCCTTCAACAGCTGGTTCGAGATATGGAGCCTGAGGGTGGAGAGCCACAGCCAAAGCGGAGGATCACTCCCAGCCTCTGTCCTAGGTGTGCACCATAATCAAAACCACAACCTCTCTGGGCCTCCATTTTTCCCATGTGTAAATGAGTGTTGAACAAAATCAGCTGCTTTCAAACCGTGTCTGTTAGGGTTCTGTGAGGCTACCCCAGGTGCCCCAATGTGGGCTGAGGGAGACAGGACAAGAGGTTCAGACACCCATCTCAACAGAGCACCCTGTGAGAATCCTTCCCGTGGAAGGCTTTGGCATATCTGCCTACTTGGAAAAAAGTAGAACTGAAACACTTTGAAAATCATGGAATCAGAACATTTTTGCTCTAAAACTCTATGTCTATGCCCAGCATTTGTTCCCAATTCCAAGCTCCTTTCTAATTTTAATTTCTGAGACAAATAAAATATGAGATTTGGGAGTGTTATGTAAATCCGCCAAAATCATCATCATCATCATCATCATTATCATCATCATTGTCATAATTACCCAAATGGGTTTCCTGGGGGAAGATTTATACCAGAAAGCTCATGAACTCAATTGAGCACAGATGTGTCCTGTTTGGCCCACGCAGTCTTTTTTTTTAATTTAAATTAATTGATCAATATTTTAAAAATTTTAAGTTTTACATCAACATTCAGTGATGTAGCTTCTCAGAGGGCAGGGAGAAAGCATAAACAAAAGGCCCTGGCAGGTGTGGCTCAGCAGTTACAGCATCAGCCTGTGTACAGAAGGGTCGCAGGTTCCATTCCCCATCAAGAACATGTACCTGGGCTGTGGGTTTGCTTCCCGCCATAGTTGGGATGTGTGCTGTAGGCATCCAATAGATGCGTCTCTCTTGCATCGATGTTTCTCCCTTGCTCTCCCTCCCTCCTCTCTTTTACTCTCTCTAAAGGTCAATGTTAATTATCTTGGGGTATGATTAAAAGAAAAGAAAAGCATAAACAAAAGGATGCTCTGGCAGCCTGGGTCTGCCTCCAGCGGACAGCTTTCAGAGGTGTGTATTCTCCACAAGGGTCTGCTCTATCGCTGACACTCCTTCCCTCACCTGCAGGACCTGCCTGGCCACCACAGTCATCTGAGTTTGTAGTCCCCCAATACATATTAAAATGAGGCTGTGGGAAGGAAGGCTTCACGTGGTCATGCCTCTGGATTGAGACAAGACCTGGATTTGGATCCTGACTGTGCCACTACAGTCAGGATTGACCTCAAAAAAGTTATTTAATCTCTCTGAGCCTCTTTGCTCATCTGTTTAAAAAAGAAAAAAGAACAATAGCACTGTCAATTCTCACGAGTCGCAGTACAATGTTCTATCAAGCTCCCACAAACACTGAATTAGTGTCTATGGAAACTGTTTCCAACAGTTCCTCCAAGTTTCTAGCTACATTTTTGTCAACCGATCAAGTCATAAAGACGCTCTATGTAATACACTCACAGACAACTGCATCTCGGGCCTGAATGAGCCTCATGGGCACTCGAATATTCTCCATGAAGCCCAGCACAGCCTTGCACGTGGGGACACCAAACAGCACGTCAGCACTCCATTTGGGGCCATTTCAAACAGCGAAATCACCACCAAAAAGCACGAAAATGGAACTCCGTGGCACTCAATGGACCACGAAAGAGATGCTCATTTGCCGTGTGAGAGCTGACACAAGGCAGAAGTCACAGGCCTTGTTCAACCTCAGCTGCAAATGTGCACATCAGATGACTCCAGTATCCCGCACTCTGAACAGGCCCCTGAAAGGGCACGGGTCCCGATTTGGGGGTGACAAGTGCATTTCAGTGAGGACGGAAGTCACAAATAGGGAATGCGTGAATGGCGTGGAGCGAGCACATCTCTTTCCCGGGATCACGGGTGTTAGAGGATGAAGGTGCCTGCACCCAGCACAGTCATCACCGTCATCAGTGAGGGAGGGGCGGCCATCCAAACCTGGACAATGCACCATCCCAGCTGTCACTAGCCCTTCCATCCCAGCCTCCAGCTGGAGTCCCTTTACCTTCTGACCATCCAGCTGTGCCCATGACAGCGTTGGTAAAACACACCATTGCCAGGGCACTCACTCGAGCTGAGCTCAGCAGGTGCTGAGTGAGTTGGTCTGAATGAAACCGGGCAGATGCCACTGCAGGGGGCAGAGGCGGTTACCTGTCTACCTCCTGCCGCAGCCTCTCCTCTCCTGGGTGGCCATGGCCCTGGCCTCCCGCTCCTGCTGTAGGGCCTCCTACTCGGTGGTCAAGAGCTTCCTCAGCTCCTGCAGCACCGCCTCACCTCATGATGGAGCTGTTCCTGCTGCCTGAGGAGGAAGACCCACGTGCTAGGCACGGACACGCGGGAAACTGCCCAGCCTCTGAGAGCAGCTTCTCTCTGCAGAGCTGAGGGAGGCAGGAGTGGTCAGGGTCTCCTCCAGCCCCAGACCTGAGTCTCCCTCCCCCCACCTGACTCGTCCTAGGGTCCCTTCCAGTCCCTGTGAAACAGCAGGTCCAGGGGAAACGCGGAAGGCGGGGGGCAGAGTGAAGCAGGGACAGGAGCCTGGAGAGCCCGCCAATCACCCCGCCAGATGCAGTGCGCACCGCCTTGCTCTCCATCTCCAGGGGCCCATGCACAAGCATCCAGAGCAGCATCCTGTGGCTGCTGTGCTCGTCCCGAGGGCCTCATCCTGCCCAGACAGGTGGTCATAGAGCGCCCCCAGGCCTGCGTGGTCCTGCAGCAGGGACTCCTGGACTTCAGTCAGCTGCTCCTGCTGCTCCCCCAGCTCCTCAATCTCCCTCTTCTCTCCCCTCACTCCCCCCCTCCCCAATTCTCAGAGCCCATAATGAGATGTTTCACCTGCAAGGAGAGAAAAGTTGTTGATGCCTCACTGGGTGAGGCCCTGGGAAGCCACAGACTCTGCATCCCCACACCCCCACACCCAGTGAGGGGCCAAGGGCAGGGCCAGGGCAGACAACAAAATAGCAGGGACCCTCAGGGCAGGCAAAAACCAAACGTGTGAGAACGATGGGCCCATGGCGTAAACGGACCATCACATGATGCTAAACTGAGTCCCACAGCCTCTCCACACACATGACTTTTTTGGGGGCAAATGATGCCCATTCTCCGCATAAACTCCTTGGGTACCTTCTTTGACTAATTTATTTTTAAAAGAGAGAGAGAGAGGGAGAGAGAGAGAGAGAGAGAGAGAGAGAGAGAGAGAGAGAGAGAGAGAGAGACCCAGACAGGAGGAGCTCGTGGCCCAGAGGTGGAGTCTGAAGTGCTCAGGTAATGACAACTCAGCGTGAGAAATGCAGTGGGGGCATGGGGTGGGGCGGCGGGTGCTGCGGGCTCAGAGGGAGTCTGCCTGGGGCTCCCTGGCAAGGCTGTTAGGGTCTAGTTACTCATGGCTAATTATCTCTTTCCCACCTGTAAAGTGAAGCCCAATTATAGAACATAAAGAGATCATTGCACCTGTGCACCAACTGGTCTGACTTGAAAAAGACACAGATCAGACCGATACATTATGCTGTGAGTTAGCTCTCTTAGAAGCCTGAGACCTGATACATACATTTCTGGAAGTTGTTACGTAAATACCAGAATTCTATTTGTATAATCAGGTTTGTCATTCATTTATTCACCCAATAAATATTCATTGAACATCTATCATGTTTGCTTCTCAACCTGGAATACACGACAGGGCGAGCAACAAGGTGTCAGAGGATATATAGACTCGGCCATTCAGTATTGCACATTTTGTCAAAGCATTAAATTTACTCAGTGTAAGCAATTCGAAACATTTTTATGTTAAAACGAATGTGGGTGTGCTACAGAGAAAGATGAAAATGCATATGAAGTGTTAGGATAAAGCATGAGGGGCTCATAGTGGATTTCTTTAATAAATCTTCTAGAATTCAGGAGGGGAGGTTTGCTCATTCTCACCTGCCATTAATTTTTTTCTTTCTTTTGATTTTTCAAGTATAGTTGACATTCAATATTATTTTATAGTAGTTTCAGGTATACAGCATAGTGGTCAGGCAATTTTATAAGTTAGCACCCAGCAGAGTTATTACAATAGTATCCACTGTATTCCCTATGCTGTTCTTGACATCCTCATGACTATTCTGTAACTATTAATTTTTATTTCTGAATATTTTCACCTTATTCATCCAGCCCTCCTAAACCTCCTCCCATCTGACAACCTTCAGTTTGTTCATTCGTTTCTTTAGATTCCTCACGTAAATGAAATCATATGGTACTTGTCTTTCTTTGCCTGACTTACTTCACTTAGCATAATATGCTTTAGGTCCATCCATGTTGTCACTAATGGTAAGATTTCATTCTTTTTTTAAAAAAAACACACAACTCTGCCATTCATTAAACGTCAGTTGTTGAATGAGTGTCTTCGAAGATGCAAAATAAACATCCTCCAAGTGGGTATAATATGAACGGAAACAAGACAATGAACAAGTGAATCAAACAGATGTCTATGGTGTATTTTCTGAGACGTGTGAGAGATCGCGTGTGTCTGCAAAGTCATTTTATATTAGACTCCTACTATACCAGAACGATGAAAAGCCAGTCCAGGGAACCCACTGGAGAAGAAACCTGAAGAAGAAAACGAAATTCAGCAAGTAGCTCATTAAGGAAATAGATTCACATGTAACAAAGGGTCCTTCTCACACATTTCAAACGCTCGCATCCACGGCTAAGGTGATCAAGGCACGTGGGCTTGGAAGGTGGAGAGGATTACACAGAACAGGGATTGGGGAGAGCATCTAGAAAAGGAACCAAGGCAGGAGGAAAGTAAGGTTGTATTTGGGGTTCAAGGAGGGACCATTGATCTACAACCGAACTTCCATCAAGCATGCTAGCACAGCCCAAGGAAGGGACCTTAAAACCAAGGACAAAGAAAGGGAAATGTACCTGCCCCTTGGCACATGCTCAGATGAACTTTGCTGACTTACAGGAACAGGCCAAGGAAGAAGTGGTCATGTGCTCCTCTGCACCCTGGCAACAGGCAGCTTGAAATGCTTGCAGGTTGCTTCTCCCTCCTCTTCCCCGTCCTCCCTGTCTACTCATGCCCATTCCAGCGTGCACGTGGAAATTGTTTTTGCAATACCACGCACACCACGAGTTTCATTCATTCATAGTCCTGTGTGGTGAGGACTCACCTAGAAGTGGAATAACTTGTGCTGGTAGAGAAAGAGGGAAAGGGTTGGGGTCGCCCCTGTGTGTGTGTGTGTGTGTGTGTGTGTGTGATATCCCTGCAAGTTTGTAAGTTTTATCTCATCGTGGTTGGTAGATTGTCCACTTGTCCTGGGAAGGGACAGAATATCTTGATGAATCCAGTTCCCTGTGTCTTGGCATACAGTGTGGAGGTTTGCGGGTGTTGATAAATAGCTCCCTTCCCACCCAAAGGAAGTGAGCAGATGGAGAGACAGTAATTACCGGCTTGATTGCTGGTGAGAGCTGAATGGGAGCAGGTGGTTTATATGCAGCAACAATGGACCTCCTAATAATGGAGCCCAAGAATCAGTCTGAATCAGACATGCAGACAGACGCCCTAGAAAACCCCAGGTCTCACCCACTGGGGAGAGCCTGTATTGGGTGCCCAGACACAGGACAGAGCAGTTTTCTACTGGCCCATCCCAAAGAGAAAGGAGTGTTATAGTAATATTAATAAGATAAATATAACAAGCATTGAAGTGTTGTAGTAATAATAATGGGATAAAATATTAAAGGGTGGAATTAAAGTGTGAAAATATGAAATGTAACAAGTTAACACCCATGCATGTAAGAAACAAATAAAGTGACCTGTACCCCATATGTAAGACCAGATAGCAGGACTCCTGGGCCCGCTGATAAGACACACTGAGGACGCCCACTTAAGCACATAAAAGGATCAAGCCCCGCAGGAGGTCAGAGATGCTCGCTCTGCTGCTCCACAGACGGCTGCTCTCCGCTCCCCTACCTGCACCTGCCCGAGCTCTGCCGAGGAGCGTGGGTCTGAATCGTGAGCCGTGAAGCTGAGGACATTGAGCCGCAGCTGCAACATCCAAGGTCCAGTGTGTATGTCTGTCAGCACGGATCTCCCGGTGGCCTGCCGAGGTCTGGAAACCACCAGAAATAAACCACATGTGCATTGCATGTCTGTCTCCTGTGTAATTTATGCTCGGCCAATATATAAATTAAGTACCTTGGGTCAGACGTGTCAGTCCTTGTCTAGAGACTGGCTGAGGCACCCTTAGTCACCTGTGCTTGCGTTCCTAAAGGAGAAATCGGAACAAGGAGGAAGGTCTGGGTGCTGTATGCCAGCATCTTCCAAACCCAGGGAGAGATTTGTGTGAGGTGGCTTGAGAGGACACAGGTGTTACCCTATGAAGTGTTGCTAGAGACCAAGACATCGCCCCCATATGGCAATACCGGCCATGTGTGCGCTAGTTTGTCTATGTAATGGGGAGCTTACTAAGGCCAACTTGAAACAAGTGGCCCATTGAGCAAAGGTGCTCCGTGAGCCCAGCTGGTCCTGGCCTGGCGATGGAGCTGCAGGCACCTTCAGGTCCCGGGAGGAATCCCTTCCTCACGCTCTCTTAGCTATGACGTGTGTTGGCCAGGATCACTGGAGGAGGACAAAGCATGTGTCAGAAGGAATCCATCCTGGCACTGCCTTCCTGGACATCTCTCACCGCCAGCCAAGCAGGTCACGGGGAAGGGATGGGATGAATTTGCCTAAGGAGCCCAGAGTCTTCTGGGAGAGAATGAACTGGGGCCCCAGCACACCCGGGAGCCAGCACCTGCTTTCAGAAACCTGAAGACGTGCAAACTGGCCGGAACAGCATCACTTTCGAAGAGATGATAACATTTGGGAATACAAAGCAGATCATCGCGAAAACGTTTTCATCTTTTATTCCTTATTTTTAAAACAACACGTTTCCCCAGAAAATAGCAATCTGTAGCAATAAAAACAAAAGCCAAATGATACATGATGCTTTTCCTGGTAACATATATGTATATGTACATACCATATTAATTTGGCAATATTAAATCAGTGGCGATTTCCATGAAAATGGGCATTGGTAAAGTGTATACCATAACAGAAAAAGGTGGCTTCTTAGGCCAACTTGACAAGAATGCTGCCATCAACAATGATAACAGAAATTGTACCAGTACAAGGGGTCATGGCAACAAAATAGTTACTATGGGCTGTCAGTTCGAGCAGTATTAAAGATGAGATGCTGTCCAAGAAAAACAGAAAATGTCCTGAGATGTTACCACTTGCACACGAGTGACAGAGTTTTCCCCAAATTTGACCATAAATCAAATTTTATAAAGTACTACACATGAATTGTAAAGCTGAGGAAACCTCTTCTCCCCTGTCAACAGTAAACAGATTTTGATGAATCATGACTGAAGGGAAATCTGAATTATCTTTCTATTCTCACTATAGAAAACATCATTCCACCAAGTCACTAAAAACATTTTTATTGAGCCGAGACTGGTTTGGCTCAGTGGATAGAGCATCGGCCTGCGGACTGAAAGGCCCCAGGTTCGATTCCAGTCAAGGGCATGTACCTTGGTTGCAGGCACATCCCCAGTAGGGGGTGTGCAGGAGGCGGCTGATCAATGTCTCTCTCTCTCTCATCGATGTTTCTGGCTCTCTATCCCTCTCCCTTCCTCCCTGTGAAAAATCAATAAAAAATATTTTTAAAAAAACATTTTTATTGAGTTTTAGAGAGGGAGAGAGAGAAATATAGATGTGAGAATGAAACATTGATTGGCTGCCTCCTGCATGCCCCCTACTGGGGGATCAAGCCCACAACCCGGGCATGTGCCCTGACCAGGAATTGAACTGGCAACCTTTTGGTGCACGGGATGATGCCCAACCAACTGAGCCAACTGGCCGGGCATCCACCAAATCATTTTTTGAAGAGGCAAGCAGAGAATTCTATAAATGTAGGGGAAAGAGTGTTAGAGAGATGTGCGACAGCCAATTAATTAAAAATATTTTATTTTTCTGGACTGTGCAGTGTTTGTGGTAGCTGTCAGCTTTTTAAAATTTATCATTTATTTTCTCATTTGAAAATATTCTTTTGCACCTGATGTTTGCACTTGTAATTTTGTATTCTTTCATCTTAAGGAAGATCCCCAAAACTGAATATGCTTCAGGTCCCACAAAACCAGGACCTGATCCTGGATGTAAGTTAAAATGGCAACATACTTTCTTAACAGCAAAAATGGGGGCCTCTTTTTGCAGCCTTTGAGGGGCACTCAGTCAGACCTTGACCACTGTGGTCACGGGACCGGGCCTTGACCAGCAGGTGGCAGTGAGGTACAGCAATACCAAAGAACAGCCCCAGCTGCCATCAAAAATAGCTGAGAGATAAAGGTTATTTTTGCATACTGCCTGGTGCCAGATGTTGTACTTTAGTGTTTTGGAATATTTTAGAGGAAGAATGTTCTAAGAAAGATATGAAGTATAAATATAGCTTCTCTAACCAGTTCAAATGTACTAAGAGTCATATTTAATAGCATGTAGACCCCACCCACTCACCCATATTATAATTATTTGGTTATACCACCATGAGCACCATGCTTCAGAGTTTTATTCTACCAAAATGAGTTTCTCCTAAGATGAGTTGTTGTTTTTTTTTCTCCTTATTACCCTGCAGGCGAGATCATTGTTTTTCCACTTAAGAACAGCCTCTTCTAATTTTGAAAAGCAAACTTAATTTGCAGGGTCTGTTGCATGCAAAACTAAAAGAATTTCATGTTAATAAAGAACAGTCAGCCCTGACTGGTTTGGCTCAGTGAACAGAGCGGCGGCCTGCGGATACAAGGATCCCAGGTTTGATTCCGGTCAGAGGCACGTATCTTGGTTGCGGACACGTCCCCAGCCGGGGGTGTGCGGGAGGCAGCTGATCGATGTTTCTCTCTCATAGATGTTTCTAACTCTCTCTTCGTCTCTGTAAAAAATCAATTATATATATATTTTTTTAAGTCAGAGCAATAATAGCTGCACCAGGAGCCATGGCAGGCAGAGAGGTCATAGTCAGTTAAATGCTGGGGTCCTTTCCAATGATGACGCCCCAAATCCTGGGCATATCTCTTTAAAGATAGTAGCTAGAACG
This sequence comes from Lasiurus borealis, assembly GCA_004026805.1. Taxonomy (NCBI): domain Eukaryota; kingdom Metazoa; phylum Chordata; class Mammalia; order Chiroptera; family Vespertilionidae; genus Lasiurus; species Lasiurus borealis. The sequence continues at coordinate 51,672 of PVJN01010845.1, forward strand.
TCCCAGGGATGGCTCTGTGCCAGTCGATGGTCCCTGTTTCTTCATCACGTTTTATTAACTTGAATAATGTTCACAACAACCCGGTTCGGTGGCACTATTATTACCCTTGTTTTCAGAGGAGGACCCTGAGTCACAGAGAGGCTGCACAGCAAGTGCCAGAGCTGGACTTGGAGTCCAGGTAGCCTCGTTCGTGAATCAAGGCACTTAGCCACCTGCTACTGCTTCAAGTCTGGTCCCATTTTTATCCCTTCCAAAGAGAACATCGTCACAAAACCATCAGTGAAACATGGCCTGGGAACAGTAATCTCACAGGATCCCAGTCTTGAGTGACGATGAAGAGGATGCTGCCACCAAGTCTGCTTCTCCCCTCCATGCCCAGAAAGCTGCACTGGCCGGGAGAGGACAGGGGAGAGGGTCACCTCGATCACTCTTCTCCTGCAGCACCTGACCACGGCAGCGGCCAGCTCTAAAACTAGTCCCTCCCCCCACACACACACACATACAGACACCCGGTGTCTGCTCTGCACGCTCCTGGAGTTATCCAGAATCTCTCTCTCCTTTGCTGTGAACCTCCGAAAGAACACACTGTACTCACACCCCCACCGCCTAGTCATTCACTCCTTTCTCAATCTGCAGCCGAGCTCCTGCTCCACCCGCTCCTGGGAAGCTGAGCTCAGTGAAGTCACCAGGAACCTTGCATTAGTCAGCTCCACTTCTCCTAGCCTCCGCTCCCCGCCCGCCCCGGGGTGTTTCTACATCTCTGCCCTTTCATCCTTAGCCCTGCTGGCTGAGTCCCGCCTGGTCCCCTCTCTTCTCTCATTCCCCACCTCTCCCTGACCCTCATCCTTCCAGCCCCAGCTTAGAGACAGAGGACTTCCAACGCTTTCTAGTTCATCCGCCGCTCGCCTTTGCTCCCGACTCATCCTTGGATGTCTCCACTCAAACCATCCCAAATATTGCCTTCTGCCCACCAATTGCATTGCTTTTCTTTTCTTTTTTTTTAATATATTTTTATTGATTTCAGAGAGGAAGGGAGAGGGAGAGAGAGAGAGAAACATCAATGATGAGAGAACCATCAATTGGCTGCACCTCCTACACTGGGGACCAAGCCCGTAATCCGGGCATGTGCCCTGACGGAGAATCAAACTGTGACCTCCTGGTTCATAGGTCGATGCTCAGCCACTGAGCCACACTGGCTGGGCTGCATTGCTTTTCTTAAGACCCCCACTTCAGCCAACGGCATCACCCTTCACCAAAGCTAGCTACCCAGGCACCTTCTTGCATCACTTCCCTTCCCTCACAGCCGTCTGGTCTGTGAGCACTTCCCCTGACCTTTGCCAGGCCGCACTCCCACCGTCTCATTCCCACGGCCCTTACTCATCTCCTGTCACCCCGTCCGGCTTTGGTCAGCAGCAGTGTCTGTGAGCTTCTTGTCCTAATTTGGCTACCGGTTTACCGTCATATCCACGGTCCCCAGCCCCACCTCCCAACTTCCACTCTTTCACATGTCTCTTCCTCAGATGAAGACTGTGACATAGCTGTCCGCTGGTGGCTCCCCACTAAGAACATATATCTTCCTTACACTGTCATCAGAGACTGCTGCCATCCAGTCCCAGCTGGTGTGGATCAGCTCGCCTCTGTCCACGCTGCCCACTCCCTCCCGTCCCCAGGATCCTCTATGCTCTGGCCGCACGGCTAGACAGGGCAAAGAGCACAGGTGCTCGGCAGGCAGCCTGGGGTCACTGCCTAACTCTACCCCTACGAGCTTCATGACTTTAGAACTATTACTTAAACCCTCTACACCTCTGTTTCTCTATTTGCAAAATGGTGGCAATGACCTTTCCTAAGAAGAATGGCTAGTCAAGGAATAAATGTTTAGAGAGTATCTACTATGTACCAAATGCTAAATATTAGCTCCTTTTCTCTACAACTTCCTCCTCAGGTTTGTATTTTTTAATTAAACCAATTGGGGTGACACTGGTTACTAAAACAATCTCACCTCCTCGCCTTTGTTAACGCAGTTCTTTCTACCTGAGCAGACCGCAGTGCTCCCTCCACCCCACCCTCCCTCAAAACCTTCAAGGCCAGGTTCAGCGGTTATTTGTGGCAAATAATTACCGGGTCGTGAAGGAGGTGAGCTCTCAAAGTGAAGTTCAGCAATTCTTCCTCACTACTAGGAGTCAGTTATTGCACAGTGTATGTTTTATTGTTGTTGTTTTGTTAATACAGTGTATTCTGTTAGTTTTCTAATGCATTCTTTCCTCCCCTAGACTGGGTGGGAGCTCTTTGAAAGTAAGAATGATGTCTTTCTTATTTTTAAAAACCAAGTTTGCACCCGCTGCATCTAAATATGTACAGAAGGCATTCAGGAAGGGAAAACGCAGCGTTATCTTTTGTTACCAAGACTTCACCATGCTTAGCAGCATTCCCTGGAAGTTGTTTATAAATACTCTGCATTGATGTGTCCAGAACACTTTCAAGTTGCCTTTCATATTATGCTGAATAACTTCCTGCCTTGATACAATAAAACCGTGCTTCGATATATGAAGCTCTAGAAAAGAAAAAAAAAATGGGCTGTGTTTGTTTTTCTAATATTTGTGTTAGAAAACAGTTGGTTAGTCAGCTAGGAAATAGTCTTTGCTGATGTCTGTGTGTTATTTGGGGAATTAGTGGTGCTTAACTCTATGGACTTGTTTCTGCTAACAGTACCCACAGTTTTGTTACTTGGGTAAATTTTTTTGTCTGCCTTCCCTCCTCCACCCCCAACCCTGAAAATGTAAATGTTCAAAAAGTCAGCGATCTTGTCTTTCTTGTTCATTGTGCTATGTCCCCAAAGTCTAAAAATCGTGTTTAATAATGTGTGTTGACTAGATGATGAAGATATAAATGTATACTATATTTTAATTCTCAATACAATGTAAATTATTCAAGTGTGAAATACGTGTACCAGTATGTTTAAGAAATTAGTTGAATCATAATCATAACCTAGATGGTCCAATATTTGTAGATATCTCCATTTGTATGACCCACTAACATCTCAGCATTCTCCCTAATGTCTGTCTGTTTGAGTTTCTAACCCACATCCTATTCCTTTAGACCCAAATCCCTCCCCCTGTCTCTCTTCTTGTTTAAAGATGCCTTGCTGCTTTCCTTACTTGGAAGTTGAGGCCATGTATGTGGCTGTCTCTGCTTCCTTCTTTTCTGTTTCACGGTTCCCTTTCCCAGCCACACGCTGTGTCACCTCTACATTTCCTCTTTCCCAGAAACCTCTTCCCAGTGCCACAGCCGGATCCTTCCATCCTTCACAGCTTAGCACCGAGACCTTCTCCTCCACCAAGTTTTCTTCGATCTCTCCAGCCAGATGCAAATCCCCTCACCGGACCTTTCCCAGCACTTCACATATGTTTCCTTTTTAAGGTATCTTAACAAAAACATGGCCCGCTTTGTGCGAGCGAGCGAGGCACTGTGTGCGTTGGAAAGGTTTACAGCACATGGTTCCAAACCTTGAGGAGTTTACAAAGAGGTCCAATTCACGACCAGGAAGCAATATGACCAAGAGAGTTCCCGAACCCTTCTTAGAACATAAGCTACCCAACACAGGCCTTTGGTTTCATCATGTGTATACCTTTCGGAGCATCGTCGATGGTGCCAGGCACGGAGTAAATGCCTGTTCCTAGGTTAGTTGAGAAGCTTCTGGCTTCCTGCACACAAAGGTGCTTGCCTGCCCTTCACCAACAGTGTCCAGAGGCAGTCCTCCAGCGTGGTTCCCAGAACAAGGCAAGTTTCCCTGTGATCAGTCAGCAGGCGTGCTAAATAAAGAGCCTGTTCCTTCTTGTTTTTTTAAATTTAGCCTGGGAGAAATGAGGACTGGAGCAGAAAAGGGGGAAGAGGTGAAGGAAGGATGCGTAGTTAAGATGTGCTAAATAAAACCTGGAAACCCCTGAGTTGGCAGATGGTTATTTTCCGTAAGAAAAAAAAAGGGGGGGAAAGGGAGAGGAAAAACCAAGGTGGCGGGGAGGTTGTGGGGAGCAGCGAGGGAAGGAAAGGAAAAGAAAGAAAAGGAGGGGAGAGGACAATCACCTGGCTGGGAAGAAAGCGCTGCTGGTAGCTGGTCAGAGGCTCACTAGAAGTTTTTTGTTTTGTCCTGTTTTTAATGAGGAATGTAAGTGATGTTGATGTTTTTTAATGCTTTCCAAATATATGCCACAATATGGATGAACCTTAAAAACATTATACTCAGTGAAAGAAGCCAGTCACAAAAGGCCACATGTTTTACGATTCTATTTATATGAAATGCTCAGAATAGGCAAGTCCATAAAAAACAGAAAGTAGATTAGTGATTCCCAGGGGCTGGGGGGAAAGGAATGGGGAGTGACTACTAAAGAGTCTGGGTCTCTTTTTGGGGTGATGTGATGTAAATGTCCTGGAATGAAAATTGACGACTGAGCTATTTTGAGAACGTTAGGATCCCC
>PVJN01010846.1:0-55313 GCA_004026805.1 Lasiurus borealis
TCAGTATCAATTAGCTTTCTCTGCGCTGAGCTCTGTAGTCATAATTGTAGAGTGAGTATACACACATATGTGCATACATTTGCACACTCATTTAATAGCTCATATTTATTTTATATATCTACATCTGATAGACATACATAATATATGTGTGCTTATATGTATATACCAGGTATGTGCATATATATATATATATATATATTTATATATCTGTGTGTGTGTGTGTGTGTGTGTGAGAGAGAGAGAGAGAGAGAGAGAGAGAGAGAGAGAGAGAGAGAGAGTATATAAATACATATTGCCATTGCTTGGTATAATAGTTGTTTCTTTTTAATATATATATATATATATATATATATATATATATATGATTTTCTTAATTTTTTTTTACAGAGAAGAAGAGAGAGGAATAGAGAGTCAGAAACATCAATGAGAGAGAAACATTGATCACCTGCCTCCTGCACACCCCCTACTGGAGATGTGCCCGCAACCAAGGTACGTGCCCCTGACCGGAATCCAACCTGGGACCCTTCAGTCCGCAGGCCGACACTCCATCAACTGAGCCAAGCCGGTTTCAGCAATAGTTGTTTCTTTTATCTTCAACATGATTTAATTAAATGTTTTAATTATTTTTAAAAGAATTATACTCTTAGTAAAATTAGAATTACGATGGCATTTGCATACTATTGGACTTCAAACTGGTAAATTTAAGCTGTAGAGCCTGCATCCCATTGAGGAGACTCAGTATGCCTAATTTTTACTATTCCATCCTTCTTTGTAGCTCGAGCATACATGTATGCCCGACGTCCACTTTTGTGCCATAGCCTCCTAAGATTTGGATGCTAGACTATCAAAGGAGAAAATAGACTGAGTCCATCTGGGTGATGGTAGCAATAAGCTGCAGGTCTGTGCCTTTGGTGGCTTTTCTAGACTGACTGTGACATGACTTCAGATTTATTCTGACTGAGGAGATGCTAAGCCATTTGTTCAATCTCCTAAAAATTATGTGAGCTGTCTTCCACCATGTGACTTTGTCCCCTAAATTCCAAGTTAGCCTTTACTGATTTTGTAGCCAAAGCATGGGTGTTACCTGGAATTATATAGTCTCTCTCTTAGTGGTTTTCTGTTTCTATTTACTTTAGGCTTTGTATGACCCAGTGGACTATGCCTCTTCCATTAAATGTTGGCCTACAAATCACTGCAAGTACCAAAAAAAAAACACCAGAAGGAAAAACATCTAGTGAGAAAAAGATCAGGGATAAAATTTTTCTTTACTATGTGTGTGACTAACCACATATCATATGTAATTTGGCCTTTACATTGCAGCAAGTATGTCCTTTTTATTAAAATACTAGAGGCCTGGTGCATGCAATTCGTGCACAGGGGTGTGTGTGTCTCTCAGCCCAGCCTACACCCTCTCTAACCTGGGACCCCTTGATGGATGCCCGACTGCCAGGATCCTACCAGGATCTGGCCTAAACAGGCAGTCGACATCCCTCTCACAATATAGGAGTGCTGGCTCTCAACTGCTCACTTTCCTGCCTTCCTGATGGCCACTAACTGCTTCTACCTGCCATCTTGATTTTTTACAGAGAGGAAGGGAGAGGGATACAGAGTTAGAAACATTGAGAGAAACATCGATTAGCTGCCTCCTCTATACCTCTGGCTGGGAATGTGCCCGCAATCAAGGTACATGCTCTTGATTGGAATTGAACCTAGGATCCTTCAGTCCACAGGCCTGTGCTCTATCCGCTGAGCCAAAGGGATTAGGGCTGTAGCATTCTTTATCTCTGCCAGTCTTCCTTGTTCTGAAGTATATTTTGCCTCAAATTAATAGAGATACTCAAGCTTTCTTTTTGTTAGTGTTGGCATGGTATGTCCTTTTCCATTCCTTTGCTTTTAACCTAAGTTTCTATATAGAGAGTGGGTTTCCTGCAGACAACATGTAATTTGATTTTTTAATCCACTCTGACACTGTCTTTGGTGGTGGTAACATGTGAAGCAGGGCAAGTGTTTAGTAATGATTAAATTTTAGTCTTATGTCAATTTTTCCCCTGCTTACATTATCCATCTGTTCTGACTTCCATAAGAGTTTCTTCAGAGGTACAATTTCCCCCCACCCTGCCACCTACTCTCTTCCCTGACTACTGGGTTCCAAATCCATATCCTTGAAACCCCGGATCCTATTGATTACATACGTTCCCCACCATGAGTAAAAGAAGGCTAGATTGAGCTGAAATGAGAATACAGGGAATGCCCTTCTCCCATCTGGGATAAGACTCTGATAAAGTCTATGCCCCTGGAGGGAAAAATCACTTTATTAACTTTTTTTTTTAATACTCACTCGAGAATATTTTTCCATTGATTTTTGAGAGAGTGGAAGGGAGAGGAAAAGACAGAGAAATATCTATGTGAATAAACACATCAATTGGTTGCCTCCTGCACGGGCCCTGATCAGGAGAGCCTGGGCCAGAAAGGAGCCTCCAACCCAACCTAGATATGTGCCCTTGACCAGAATCAAACCCAGGACCATTGGGTTCACAGGCCGACACTCTATCAACTGAGCTAAACCAGCTCAGGCCATTAACATTTTTTTTTTAATTGTAGAAACTCTGCATGTGTTTCATAATGATTATTCTTTCCTGTTTCCTGCAACAGTCATGGGGGACTCTTTCTTGGATCTTCACCATGGAAACCTGTAAGGAACTTGGTGGTAAACGTAAGATACTGTGGAGATCTTAGACTAACACCTCATGGATTTCTCACTCACCCTAGGCCCAACTTCACTCCAGCAATTTGTCAAAGTTAACATCAAGTGTTCCCACCAATTTAAGACTCCAGCTTTGATTACTAGGGTTCCCCTGTCTCTCCAAATTTTTGATGGCAGTTTGCTCTGTGAACTTCATTTGCTGATGGGCCTAAAACAATTAAAATTCGCTATTTATAGCTTTTTCTTGTTTTAAGGACAGAAGCGAAAACTTCCAAGCTCTTCACATGTTGAAGGTAATACCTGAAATTCCAAATGTTTTCATGTGGATATTTCACGTTGTGATAAGGAGAAATGTAACAACCTCACAGAAAGAGGTGCCACACATTTCAAGGTCTACATGGCCTCAGCAGGGAGTTTAATGGAAAGTTGACCAGAGACTTCTGACAACTACAATTAGAAGACTTTGATGACCAAGAAATGTCAAACCTGGAGTTCTTTTTTATTTTATTTTAAATCCACTGGCTCAAAGTTCCGAGCCAAAGTCTGGTTGATTTGTTTCAGTTGATATTGTGACCCCCTCCAGAAGGTGTGGTCTGAAACAGTATTACCAATTTTGTGCTACATATGTGAGGACCAGGGGATGTACTATCATGTTGGAGTTAAAGGGTAATGAGGCCTCTGGGACTTTGTTGGGCAACTCTATCATTTTACAGATGGGGAGACATAAATACAAGGGAGGTTAGAGATTTCTCCAGTCATACAACTAGACAGCCGCCAAAACAGAGCTAGAGACCCCTGATGTCTCCTAATCGCCTTCCTCAAAAGGATAGTTTTCCAATGTTAATAATAGATTTGCAGTCAATAAAAATGATCCCATCTCAAATGTAGCGAATTATATCTCCCTTTTGGTGAGTCGGGAAACATATTCACAGAGTCTAGGCCCCGAGAAGCTGACATTTAATTGACCTCAGAGTCATTTTCTGATGATTCTGATTTGTTTTATTTTTGTCATATTACCTGTTAGCATCAAAGAAACTGTTGTTTTACAAACATATTTTGAAAAAAATATGTTCTTTCTCTCTCCCTTTCTCTCTGTTTTCCCCTTTTATTTGTGTTTGCCTTCTGAGTTATAAACTTCTTAGTATTCACAGTACCTAGTCTTTTCTTTCTTTTCCATTCTCTAGCTTGTTTTCCACTCTGTCCCATTGCCCAGAACATGCAGGGCACGGAGCACTCAGCAAACATTTCAGTGCCATTGATTGACGTTTAGATCAAGTGTAATATTGTCTCAAAATTCTGGTAGTTTCTGCCAAGGGGTTCGTATCACCGAGACTTTATTTTCTTTTTTCCATTTTGTTATTTTAATTTTTTTCAAAAAGTAATCTGGTCCTTGTTGGAGGTTAGCTGTATGGTATAGCTCACGTCTGTCTTTTCTGAAAGGTGAGAGCACATGAGTTTTTGGTCTCATTTCTGAAAATTGGGCCACTAACGAGGAAGCAATTCCTGACAGCAGCTTGCGGCTCTCTGTCATTTTTCCTGATGCCTTTGCCCACATTTGAGCGTCCTTTAGCAAAATGACTGGAATAAGTGGTGCATTTTTCCGGGACACTTTCTTCCATCTTGTGCACGAGCAGAAAATCACAGCGGTGGTCTCGGTGGACGATGGTAAAAACAAGACAGAAACTGCTATTAGAAATGGGAAAAGTCAATTTGAATGTCAGCAGCTGAGGCAGGGGGAGGCAAGCTAAAAGGAGCTGTAGTTGGAGAAAATGAAGGCGCCGCACTGTGTCTAGCTCATGCTTAAAGCCTTTTGCTCAAGCCACATTTCTGCAGAGCAGAATAAGCGATTTTCATGATACTGGGCCCCGGGATTTATTGATTTCCCCTGGGGACCGCATACTGTGGTCCGGAGTATGCAAGACACCAAGTTCATCACAGAGTTCGAGAAATCGACCTGAGAAGTGTAATTTGTTCTTAGAGATTGTTTGCCCTGATATGCATGGAAACCTTGAGAGTCACTGATTTTGAGCAAATTTGATATTTCGGAAGATCTCTCTTCCTTGATAGCTATTCTTCAATAATCAGCATGGTTTTTCTAAAGGACTTTACAGAAGTACTCAATTATTATGGGTATATTAATAACGTTTATTGGAATAAACAATGCAGTAGTTGAATAACTTGGGGCGGAACTCAGAATTTCAATATGCTAATGGACCTTGTAAATCACCAAGAGGATAAGATAGTATACAGTGTATGTAGATTAAAGGGTATTTCCTATTTTAAATTGTATTTTCTTTAATTATATAATTGTTGTAAACATTCAAGCAATATCGCATTATATGTAGTAAGGTTAAATTCTTTCTAAAGTGCTCCATCTCTTGTATTCTAACTCTTCTTCCCAGAAATAACCACAGTGAAAATGTTGGTGTGTTTCCTACCAATTTTTTTTCCCTTTTCTAGATGCTGCAAGTTGCCCTCAACAGAGGTTTTACCAATTATTCTCCCACTAGTAGAATAAGAAGGTACAGTGGTACCTCGAGATACGAGTTTAATTTGTTCTGTAACCTTGAGGCATGGGAAACTATGAGACTGTGGGTCGTGTGCATCCGGCCGATCCGTGCTATTACTCATATCTCAAATGTTGCTCGTATTTCAAAGCAAAAATCAGTCACTCGACGGCTCGTATCTCAAAAATCTTTGTTTGGCTGTGTCCATTTCATCCCTGATATCATCAATTACTTTCATTGGCCATCTTAATGATGAAATATTTATCTCAAATGGTAATGTGTAAAAATTGTTTTATCATTGTGTTATAGTGCAACATTATGGAGACCCTAACTATCTATCAATAAAGGGATGGCTAATTACATTGAAGATGCATCTGTGCTCTGTAATTCTAGAAAAACTTAAATGTTTTGTAGGTGCTGACATAAAGAACTGCCCCTGTGCAAAGGCATCTATGACCTGGAGAGGTCAAAACGCAGCCTTTCCTCTTAGAGACATAAAAACAGCCAGAGTCGCCACAAATCCATGAATCCGAGTGCTATGCACGTGTGCTTATGTATGTTTTTTTTCAGATGAAAGTTCAAAGGCATACATTTAATACTTGAAAAAGTAGTTAACTTTGGGGAAGAACTCTGGAGTGTAATATTTTGTATGTGCAGCTATTTCTTCTACAAATAAGATCATACAAAACCATTATTATCATATTTAGCTGCTGTTCTAATTTTTGTTTCTCAGCAACAACAAACGAAGTTGTTTCTTTCTGATACTGACCTGAGCATTTCTTGTCCTATACATTGCCTTTATGTGCATTGCCATTTTTATTGGGCTGTTTTTCCTTCTTAAACTTTTTTTCTTTATCTTAGTAATTTTCAGATACTCCTTTTCCATCATGAAGTTCTAAACAGTGCTTTACCTGTTCTCTCACCCGTCCGCCTGTCTGTGCTTGTTTCATGGTACCTCACTGCCTATCTGGCTGTGAAAAATGTAGTTCCTGTTTGTGTAGATTGGTTTTGTGATGCCTTTGTCTAAACAGAATTCACTTTTTATATAGTATATACATAACACATATGTTTGTTTATGCATAAGTCATTCACAGCTATACCTGCTGCTCACCTTCCTGGGAGTGAGTTATACAGCACCCTTCCTGTTCCCTAAATAGTTACTGGGATGACTGGCAGTTAAAAGCACAGATCTGCGTCTTGTCTACACAGCAAGCCTCCTCTCCCTCTACTTTTCTATGAACCTGCTATGTTCTAGCCACTCTGTTCTTTCCAGAATGACATACTTTTTATGCCTCTGCTGCTTTTGCATATATGTATATATGTTATATATGTACACATATATATGTTCATAACATGTATGTTCACACACACACACACACACACACACACACACACACATCTATATATATAAAAGCCCAGGGACCAGAATGACCGGTGGCTATGATGCACACTGTGACAGCCAACCCAGCCTCATCTGGTCCCCAATCAGCCCTTCCCCCAGCTAGCCTGGCCCCCAACACCCTGATTGGGGGTGGGGGCCAGCTGCAAACTGCTGGCCTGGCCCAAAGGGCCCCCACTGAGGCAGCCAGCTGGACACCGCCCATGCACACATTCGTGCACCGGGCCTTTAACAAGTTCCAACATCCACCAAATTGCTTAAGTGAATTTATGTCTGAACAACGTTTTGGCAAGTGTGGAGTTTTTTGTTCCAGTATATACACAATTTGATTTATTTGAGTGCAGTTAAAGAAAAAGGAAACTGCCGGTTATTAATACAAATGGGAGATAAAGCCAATGTCAAAAAATTGACTTTTTACCAAATGCCTTGGAAAGGGAAAAGAAGATGAGGGGGAGATATTTGGGTCATACAAGAGCTCTCTGTGACTAGTTGTTTGTGAGGAGAGAGAGCGTTAACCAGGATGTAGCAGAAGAAACCAGAGAGGCCGCAGCAAGAACCACAGTGAAACTGGAGGGACAGGCGTAGACCGCTCTCCAATATTAAAAGATATTGAGGGTGAGGAAGACAAACATGCCTCATGTCCTTATGTCTTATTTGCAGTGAGTTAAAACAATTATGTGGACCTCTTTGAAATTGTAGGGGAATCAGGAAAAGCTTCTAATGAACCAGAGATATTTATAGTACTCTGTCTACAATTCTTCTAAAATACTGTGGTACCTCGTGATACGAGTGCCCTAACATACGAGATTTTTGAGATACGAGCCATCGAGCGAGTGATTTTTGCTTTGAAATATGAGCAACAGTTGAGATAGGAGTAATCGTGCGGATTGGCCAACTGCACATGACCCACCAGTTTACCACAACTAGAGCGTCTCATAGTTTCCCACACCTCAGGATTATGGAACAAATTAAACTCGTATCTCGAGGTACCACTGTATATAAAAAACATTGGCATTTCCCCATTTTTAATATTTTCACTGTGTTGTTTTATTGTTTTGCTTTTAGGATGATAGATGTATTTGTAATGGCTTCCCTTAGGTTAACCATGCATAGTGCTCTCTTCATCCGATTTCCCCAAAGATTGAAAATTCTCTCACGGCAAATTGTCCTGCCATGGTGGCTGTCAGAAATGAACCCTAAAGTTGGGGAGAGCCTCTTTCCAATCCAGTTCCCAGTGGTCTCTTATGTGGGAATGGAGAAAAAACACACAACTGGAAACATAGCCTGAGCAAGTCTATGTGCCATTTGCATGTTCTTACCCTTTAACATATAATTAGACCTGGCAGGCAGATGGCAAACGCTGTTTCAGTGTACTCTGCGCACAATGCTCAAAACCATTTCCAAATGCTGATTTCTGGTCACTCTCTTTGGCCCACCGGTGGGCTGCGCTCTGTGAGTGCGCTGTGTAATTCTGACCCCTAGTGGCCGAGGAGGCTACATCTAGCCATACTTCAATTAGCTTCCCATAAGGTGCCATTTGTCACACAGCTAACCTTTTTTGTTTGTTTGTTGGCAATTAAATCAGATTTGAAGGCAGCTTCCCTCCCCCACCCTGTGTCATGATGCAGTGTGCTTCTTGCTCCATCTATCATGCAACAGACAGCCATGAAATCAAAAACTGCTTCCATTCCTGGTGGATAGGGAAGGAGAGGTAAGATTTAACCCCAAGGAGAATGGTTTGGGCTTTCTACTCAACCAGGAAGTCATCTCTGTCTACAGGAGGTGGAAAATAAAACTAAGTTAAAGCACCAAAAAAGTCCAACTTATGCCAAATCTATTGCCCAGAATTCTCCAATTTGAGCTCGGAGACAACTATTGCTTTCACTTGATTCACTCCTGATCATTACATTTTGTGACTCAAAACCCAAATATTTTACCTGGATTATGTTAATATCTATATCCATTATCAATTAAGTACCAACACACACTAATAGCACCTTTAGCTAATTAATAGGTTGGATAAGAATAATTAAGCAAGAGGCTGAGAAAAATAACATGAAACAGACATTTTGGGCAACGGATATTCACCAAGTATAATAGAATGCCTAACATTCAGACATCATTGTGCATGTCAAACATATTTCATATATACAAAAATGTCACTGCATTCTATCTTTAATAAGCTTCAAGGTAAGCAGGGATTTACACCCCATTTTGCAGTTATATGAAGTGAGGCACAGAGTGGCTACTGGTCTTACCTAAAGTTATAGAGCTAACTTAGGGCTGAGCTAAAAATCAAGTGCATGTGTTTATTATAAACCCAACATTTTCTTTCCACTTCCGGGAGATCATGTGTCACCCACCTTAATTTCAGGAGGTTATAGAGCAGTCAGGAGGGTGAAAAGGTAGGAAATTGAAATGTGGGATAAGGAAACCTGAAATGAACTAAATTGTCATCATTTTTTAATAGTTGGAGAGCCGAGAACTCACACAGAACTCACAAGCAAATGTGGAATTTACTAGGCCGTGGGGACCGTGTTTTACTAGTTAATACATTGGGGATGAAGAAGTGGTCTTTTATTCTTTGTTGAAGTACTATCATCATCAATAAGTCTTCAAATTCTTTCTTATTTTAGACGCTGTTAGATAAAAATCACGATGAATTAATAAAACTCTTTTATTTAAAGTTCAGTATATGCTTTAAATAAGTTATGCCATTTAATTTTATGGCCAGACTGTGAGGTAAATGTTATTATTCCCTTTCCCTAAATGAAAAGCCTAAGGCTTAAAAATGTCAAGCGCATTGTTTAAGCTCTTAAGTTTATAAACAGCACAGGTCACTCTAGCCCTCGTATTCCATGTTTTTAGTTGTAAAAACAAATGTATAAACAGATAAGGGTGCCCTGTCTCCTTCTAGGGTCTATTAGGGAATTCTTATGACATACAAACTAGTCTAACTACCATTGCAAGATATTCAGAAATATAGGCAATGAATGCAAGGTGAAAATAAAGAAGATCAAAGCACAGTGAACTTGAATTCCAATGCATAATAAAATTGGAGAATTAAAAACCAGATTATATAAACAGAACCATTTCATCATGTCCTGTTGAGCAATGAAACACATTATTTTGGGTTAACTTCTTAAAGGAGCTGGTGTAAAGAGAATATTGAGGGTTATGTACAATTCATATGTGATACATGGAGGACTTCCTCACTGTGGTGTCATCATACAGAAAAGTCTTCAGGACTAAAAGTGGTCGTTTATGATCACTCTCAGGGGTGGGCCGTGGAAAGAGATTGTCTGAATGTTTTTTCTGAGAGGAAAGTAGAAGGAGGAGTTGATGAAGACAGTAAAGAAAAAAGAGGGAAAAACTACTTTGATCACTTTTCTTTACCTAATGGGACTAGGTGTGGGGACAATTAAACATACAAAAACCAGAATGTAATGTAATCAGCCATTTTTCAATCAAGCTGATTGAATATTAAATCTTTCCTTGGAATTCTGCTGAATCTTACGGATTTGGGAGTGAAGTCAGCAGAAATTTCTGTCCTTGAGCAGGTCAGCAGGCTCGGTGACAGACCATTCTTGAAGAAAACTCCTGATTTCTTCACTAAACTCTTCCTACTGTCTGTTCTCTGAATGAAAAGTCTCTCTCTCTAATAAGATTAGAACATTAGGAAACTCTTAAATGTCACTTAAATATATTTAATCATGTATCCCCTCAACAGAGTGGTTCCCAGGCAGCTCTGAAACGCAGAGATGTAATCAAAATTAGATATTTAAATTAATTTAACATCTTGAACTTCATATTCATGATTTATGTTGAATATGTTGCTTGATTACTTGGAGACTTCATCCCCTCATTTGTTAACTGGAACGAATGACGCTGTGAAAAATGAATGACATAAACGTGCGAAAAAAATTCTAGTGCTCAAATATTAGCTAACTCTTATTTACTGAGAGTATGTCCCTTTTAATCACTATGCTATGAAGTACTGTTTGTACCATACTGAAAACTTTTCAATGACATAGCTATTTGTGTTTGTCTTTTGTTGTTATTACATATGTACTTTTAATCATTTTTGACATCCCCATTACTATCAGTTTCCCATTTCCCACCTTTCGTATTTTTCTGTGTGCCTGTTCACACTTCCCTTTCCATTGAATTGGCCTTCCCTAATATTCTTCAAGTCTAGGAAATAAATTATATACTTGTTATACTTATTATGACTACCTATGAGACAGTGAGCACTTACACTTGAAAAGGATGCTCAAGTGCCTTTGTGGATTTCAGTGGATGTTGAGAGGCCAATCTATTTTGGCCACTAACAATCATTTCAGCTAATCTTTATTAAGATTGTATCATAACTATGATAGAAACATATTACCTCAAGGAAAGTTTTATATTATTATTATTTTTCCTTGAATATTTCCAGAATGAAAGAGCTGTCTTGTAAATCTTTGTCTTTCTAACCTTTTCAAAGACATTCTTCAAATATACAAAGAATGAAAGTTTGAATCGATCTGCCACTGATTGGGCATCTTTTCCAAAATGGTATCATTTACCATCCCAATTGTGAGTAGCTTGGTTGTGCTTTCCGATGATCCACAGTTGTGCCTGCTCTAACTCAGTAATAAAAAATAAAGAAAAATCTGTGTGAAAACTACTTAATAGTATACCGATCTTTCTCTTTGTGTGCCTCTTGCTGATTCTCTGACATTACCCATCCAGCCTTTTGTGCTACCAGCATAACTCAGTAGGAGGAATTTCTTTGTGAAACCAATGATAAGCAGTATTAATAGAAATTAAGTCAGAAGCTTTGAAGACAAATGACATACTAATACTTCAACCTGAAACAAACAGAGCTCCTAGGATATTGTTATAATCCCAGTAACTCCATGCGAGCAACTTCCCTTATGATAGGAATAAATGCAGAGTTAGGGGAGATTCCAGAGGAAGGTCAATGAATGGAAGCCTTTTTTCCCCCTAATTTTATGATGAGGATCTAGAACAGTGCTTCTCAACCTTTCTAATGCCGCAACCCTTTAGTACAGTTCCTCATGTTGTGGTGACCCTTAACCATAAAATTATTTTTTGTTGCTACTTCATAACTGTCATTTTGCTACTATTAATAAATTATAATGTAAAAATCTGCATTTTCTGATTGTCTTAGGCTCTAAAGCGGTGGTTCTCAACCTGTGGGTCACAACCTGTGGGTTCCACAGGTTGAGAACCGCTGCTGTAGAGCCCAAGACCATCGGAAAACATAGATATTTACATTATGATTCATTAACGGTAGCAAAATGACAGTTATGAAGTAGCAACGAAAATAATTTTATGGTTGGGGGTCACCAAAACAAGAGAAACTGTATTAAAGGGTCGCAGCATCAGAAAGATTGAGAACCACTGATCTAGAGGATAAGAAGTGTGTCTTTGCAAATGTTTGTAATTTTCATCCACTGTATTCTGAAGGTGATGAATAATCATTGTTGATATAACACTTTGGGAAAACTCTGAACATAGGGGAATTTACCTTTAGTATGATTATATCTGACTAGAGACCTAGTGCACAAAATTCGTGCACTTGTGCACTTGGGGGTTGGCGGGAGATAAGGAGAGGCTCCTCAGCCCAGCCTGTGCCGTTGAGCAATCCAAGAGCTCTCTGGGGCATTTCTGACAGCCTGCTTAGGCATGCTTCCTGCCCAATCCAAAGTCAAAACTGTTCATAATGGTCAGCTCTTGTGGAAAGAAATCACTTTGTATGTTTAGATTTCATCAAGTGGACAGATGTGATTGCCCCTAGCTGTGACTGATAGAGGCAAGAAAATAATAGTTGAAGAGAGAAGTCATGGACAGACAGAGTCCTTTTATAAAGGATCCCATGCTAGCTGTGTTCAGTCTCCAGGGGGTCATGCAGATCTCAGGTGGCTGTAAGCAGACCTGGTCAGGAGAAACAGGACCCAAAAGACAAAAATTCAGCAGCAAGAGTCAGGACTAGAAACAAGGAGGTTTGGGTTCCAGATTACATGGTTCTAGATTACACAGAACCAGGAGGGATGATTAGAATCAGATACTTACTTTAGAGATTTGACCTTCTCAACCATGACAGTTGGTAAAGCAGCATTTGGCTCAACTGTTTTTCTACTTTTGCATCTTAACCTGAGTCTGAACTCACAGAGCAGGCAGCCAGGAGGGAACAAAGAACGTGACTCAAGGGTGACTTGCATCTGTGCCTCTATCTTACCAGATCCAAGTCTCCAGCTTCACTCCTTGGACCTGCAGAAGCAGCCAGCCCCTTCCTGGAGAAGTTGCCCTCACACCTGACCCAAAATGTAGAGAGCTGGGAGTAAGAGCTCCTGTGGGAGTTAAGAAGGCATGTTCCCCAGTTCTGCCCTCACCAGCAAGGTGAGCCAAGAGAGCTGCACAAACATGTGAGAATAGCCACAGGGCCTGACCCACATCCACGTCCAAAGAACAGACATGGCGTCTCTTCACTCATGCCAATTTGGTGCAACTTTCTCTAGTGGCCAGCCCTAACCAGAGGCATGCAGGGAAGTGAATTAAGAACAACACTGTCCAATTTAATCACGACGAAACATGATAAAGGAGATGTTGGTATATTGTAGCAACATTTTTCAGATCTCTGGCTTGATTTTCACTGAAAATCAAAATTGTATCTCCCCTACCTGCAGACTCCAGGTCCCTTTGCCTTGTCCAACCTCATCTGAGAGAAGCCCTGCTGAGTCGTGGAGAAGTCTAGGAAACAAGGAGCTTTGTAGGGTCTGACTTCTAAGATAACTATAGAAAGATGATTTTTATAGCTTCATAGGTAAGAATACCAATTATTGCAAATCATTGGCCATTTTTGTTCATTTGCAAATATCAATGTGAATAAGTATTTCCCAAATTAGCCTGTTTTATGCCACTACTTAGTTCTGTTGACTCTACTTTGTTCTTTTATAATACGCTGTTGAACATTTAAAGAGTGCATAGATTTACAACACTTACTGAGGGACCAGGGAGATAATTACATGTGTAATTAGTACATTAAATAAATAATGGATGTTGGGAGACACTAGGAAACGACTCTCATTTAGTATTTTTCTGGTGCCTGAAATGCCACTGCTGCCTTGTTTTTGTTTTTGTTTGTTTATGTTTTCTAAGCACGCTCTACTTTCTGTAACTATCAAAATAGGAATGGTATGATTCAATAAGTCAGTGAGATTTTCTCAATAATTAGTTCATTGTATGGAATTTTTTCAACTAAGGGTAAATAAATCAGGGTAAAAAATACTAGCCTGTCTGAAAGGAGAAGAGACATAAGAATCCTGTATAATAAAAGGTTAATATGCAAATTTACCAAACAGCAGAGTGATGAGTCCCTATGATGTACACTGACCACCAGGAGGCAGATGCTCAATGCAGGAGCTGCCCCCTGGTTGTCAGTGCACACCCACAGGAGGAGCGCAGCTCAGCCAGAAACCCTGAGCCGGGCTCATGGCTGGCGAGGCAGTGGAGGTGGCAGGAGCCTCTCCTGCCTCCACAGCAGCACTAAGGATGTCCGACTGCCGGCTTAGGCCCACTCCTTGGATCTGGTAAGATAGAGGCACCGATTCAAGTTACTCTGAATCATGTTCTTTGTTTCTTTCTGGCTGCCTGCTCTGTGAGTTCAGACTCAGGTTAAGATGCAAAAGGAGAAAAACAGTTGAGCCAAATGCTGCTTTCCCAACTCTCATGGTTGAGAAGGTCAAATCTCTATAATAAGTCTCTGATTCTAATTATCCCTTATGGTTCTATATAACCTAGAACCATATAATCTGGAACCTGAACCTCTTTGTTCCTAGTCCTGAATCTTCCTGCTGAATTTTTTATTTTAAGGTCATATTTCTCCTGACCATGTCTGCCTACAGCCACCTCAGATCTGCATGACCCCCACTGGAGACTGAACACAGCCAGCATGGGATCCTTTATAAAAGGACTCTCTCTGTCCATGACTTCTCTCTTCACCTACTATTTTCTTGCCTCTATCAGTCTCAGCTAGGGGCAACCACATCTGTCCACTTGATGAAATCTAAACGTACAAAGTGATTTCTCTCTTGCAAGAGCTGACCATTATGGACAGTTTTGGCTCTGGGTTGGTAGAAGATAACACTAGGCCGTGAGGAATTTAATCTCTTCTCAAATCTTCAAGTGAGGATGGAGTCTCAGAGACAGAAAAAAAGATGGGGAGTATTTTCCTTGTAACATGATTTCCAGGCAGCGGAGAAAGTCCTTCACCCCACAGGGGCCCCTCATCACTTGCATATAATCTTTCTATCAGCACAAGAACCTCTCTTTTACAAGAGAAAAAAATGGCATTCTAAGTCTTTCTAGGGAAAGTAACATCATGGCCAAGGGCAGTGTTGCAATAATAAAAACTAAGCCCTCTGGATGGCTTATGATATGTTATTCACTCTTTAGAGTACTTTTCATTTCTTATTTCTCCTCCTTTGCTCTGCAACCATCTGCAGTAGATTTTATTATTATCCCCATATTACAGATGAGGAAACAAGCAGTGAGAAGTTAAATGACTTGCCAAAATCATGCAGTTAATGAGTGTTTAAGCTAGGATTCAACTTTAAGCAATGTGCTCCCAAGTCATTTTGTATAAACATTACTCCACGCTGCCTCATTACAGTGGGATGAGAGAAAGAGAAGCATGCTTCTTGTTCTCAGGGGGAAAAAAGGGCTTTGGAAGGAGAAAACAGGCATTTAGAACGGCATTTGATAATTTTTGTGGGATAAATCTCAGGCTTTCTCACAAGAAATTTTAGATGATGAAGAGGATCAGACCTTGAGAGAAGATGGTAGATTTAATGAGAGACCATCATAGCAGAGGTAGACAGAGTGACTTTTATGGTGATGGGCAAGATGAGATAGTACTTGTCTATAAAATTTGCCAAGTACCAGGTCCTCCTTACTAAATTAATTTTTTAAAATATATTTTATTGATTTTTTTACAGAGAGGAAGAGAGAGGGATAGAAAGTTAGAAACATCAATGAGAGAGAGACATCGATCAGCCGCCTCCTGAACGCCCCCTACTGGGGATGTGCCCAAAACCAGGATACATGCCCTTGACTGGAATCGAACCTGGGACCTTTCGGTCCCCAGGCTGACGCTCTATCCACTGAGCCACACCGGTTTCGGCTAAATTGATGTTTAATAGGCTTTATTTTTTAAAGAAAAGTTTTATACTCACAGAAAAGTTGAGCATAAAGGACAGAGATATTCTACATTCCCCTTGTCCCCCACACACTCACAATTACTCCCATTACTGACATGACCTGCTAGAGTGCTACCTTTGTTCCCGTGTACCCACTTGACACAAGATGATCATCCAGAATCCATGATTACATTGGGGTTCACTCTTGGTGTTGTAAATCTATGGGCTTGGACAAATCTATAATGACATGATAGTGTCAGACATATAGTATAGTTTCACCTCCCTGAAAATCCTGTGTTCTACCTGTTCATCCTTCCTCATGCTCCCTCTCCCCTGACACCTACTGATCTTTTTACTATCTCCATAACTTTGTGTTTTCCTGAATTTTATATAGTTGGAATTATATAGTTATCTAGCGTTTTTTGATTGGCTTCTTTCACTTAGTAATATGCATCTTTTCCTTTGTGTCTTTTCATGTATTGATTAGCTATTTCTTTTTAGCACTTAATAATTTTTCATTTTCAGGAAGTACCACTGTTTCTTCATGGATTCACTTACTGAGGGACATCTTGGTTGGTCCAAATTTTGAGTAAAGCTTCAATAATCACTCATGTTCAGTATTTTATGTGGAAATAGATTTTCAGCCTAGCTTGGCAAACACCAAGGATCATCTAGGTTAATTGTTAAGGGATATAAGAATATGTTTAATTTTATAAGAAAAAGTTATACTATCTTCCAACATGGCTCTACTATCTTGAATTCCCACCAGCAAAAAATGAGAATTCCCATTGCTTCATATCCTTGCCAATATTTGGTATTATCAATATAATAGATTTTGGAGACTCTAATTTACGTGTAGTGGTATCTTATTACTCTAATTTGCATTTCCCTGATGGCATCATATTCATCTTATTCAATAAGATGATATGGAACATCTTATACTTATTTTGTTAGATTTATACCTTGTATTTCAGTTCAGTGGTTTTAATGTAAATTGTATTATGCTTTAATTTTTTTTAATGAAAATAATTTTATTAACTTTATTGGAGTGACATGTAGTTTAAGTATCTCATAATAACAAAAAATTCCTAATGCTTTCCTCCTGTCCTTTGTATCATTGATGGCATTTATTTTACATATATATAAGTGTTTATTTGTGTGTGTTAGTTGCTAATACCTGTTGCTATTATTTAAATAAGCTGTTAGGTCTTAAATCAATTAAGAATAAAAAATAAAATTTTAAATTCATTTTAACTTATTCCTTCTCTGTTGCTATACTCTTCCTTATGTAGATCTGAATTTCTGGCCCATATAGTTTTGTTCTTTCTGAAGACTTCCTTTTAACATTTTTATCAAGGCAGGTCAACTGACAATAAATTCTTTCAATTTTTATCTGAGAAGCTCTTGTTTACTTTTAAAAAATAAATTAATATCATACACAATTCTAGGTTATTAGTTTTTTCATATGCAATATTTTAAACATCTCTACTATTTTCTTGCTTGCAAACATTTTTAAGGAAATGTTTGATGTGATTCTTATAACAGTTCCTCTACAAATAACCTTTCTTTAAAAGGTTAGATGTAAGTCCCTCACCTTTTTTTTTTTTGCTTGTTATTCTCTTCCAGGATTTGTGGACTGATATCTGACATTAATAAGGGAAAATTCCCAGTCATTATTGTTTCAAATGTTTTCCCATTCTTTTTTTCTATTACTTCTGCTTCTGGTATTCCCATTATGTATATGTTAGATCTTTTATAGCTGTCCCACATTTCTTGGATATTCTGCTTTATTTTTTTTTTCAGTCATATTTTGTTTGATTTTTCAGTTTTGGAAATTTCCACAGACATAGCCTCAAGCTCAGAGATATTTCTTGAGTCATGTCCAGTCTACTAATAAGCACATCAAGAGATCTTTATTTACATTACAGTGTTTTTGGCTTCTAGCACTTATTCTTTATTCTTTCTTAGAAATTCTCTGCTTATAATGTCCATCTCTTTTGGCATAGTATCTGCTTTTTTGTTATTCTTGTTAGAGCCCTTAGTCTACTAATCAGAGTAATTTTTATTTTTTTAAGTTCTTTAAAATATATTTTATTGATTTTTTTTACAGAGAGTCAGGGAGAGTTAGAACATTGATGAGAGAGAAACATCAATCAGCTGCCTCCTGCACACTCCCTATTGGGGATGTGCCCGCAACCAAGGTACATGCCCTTGAATGAAATCAAACCTGGGACCCTTGAGTCCGCAGGCTGATGCTCTATCCACTGAGCCAAACCGGTTGGTTAGGCCAGTGGTCAGCAAACTGCCCTTCCTCCCCTAGAGGGCCAGGAGGGGCTGGAATTGGGCATTTCTGTACTTCCATTTTTCCATGGAGAAAGCTAGGGCAGGCTGGAGTTGGGTAATTCTCTTCCCGAAATCATTTAGGATCTTATAAATCCCCAATAGGTTCGTTCTCTCTGGTAAAATAGTTTCTCTTTAGGGCAGACCTTATAAAAAAGAACAGAATGCTCTTGCATATTTCAGAGTGATTACATTTTCTCTCCCCCTGATGGAAGCCCAGGAAGGTTTTTCTCTGATATTCACAGTGAGAATCTGATAGAACTCTTGGAGGTAAAATTCACAAAAATGTTGGGGTGCTTCCCTTAGGTTGGGTCCTCCTGGAGCTCACAGCTCTTAGTGTCCACTGAGGCCCTAGCCATTTACTCAATTGCACTTCAGGTTTTCCTCCTTCGGTACTGTTTCCTGCAGAAGCTTCTGCTCTGGCAAGTTGGGAATTACTGTACTTGCCTATCCTTTTTATAATAAAAAAAAAATTAATTTCAGAGAGGAAGGAAGAGGATGGGTGAGAGAGAAAACATCAATGAAGAAAGAGAAACGTTGATGATAGGGGTGCCTCCTGCATGCCACTTCCTGGGAATCCAGCCTGCAATGCAGGCATGTGCCCTGACCAGACATTGAACCATGACCTCCTGATTCATAGGTCAACATGCAACCACTGAGCAACCTCAGATGAGCTAACTTTCCAAACCACATTAAAATATAGGATCTGAGAAGATTTTTTTTTTCAGTTTATTCAGCTATTGTTAACCCTTTATGGTCCAGACTATGTTCATTTTTATTATAAATGTGCCAACTATAGATCAGACACCTGTCTACTGTACTTATTTTTTTTTACCCTTGTAAAGGCCATTTTAATTTGTATTAAAATAACTGGGAACATTCTGGCCTCTACACCCACTACCTATAACTCAGAAGCAGTTCAGCCAAAATAGCGGGACATAGTTGGTATTGAGGGCAGTTTCATTCGGAAACACGAAGGCAAACAAGTGGGGTTCTTTCTGATGGATCACTAAGTCCCTCCGCATTGAAGCATATAAATCATGATGAAAAATGGACTGCGGGGCCCACTTCATAAATCCCGGCCCAGTTTCCAAAGGTAGCATCTTGCCATCTCAAAGTCACCGCTCAGCATTTCAGATGCAAAGCTGCAGCCCGACTCCTGCAGGAGTTAATGTGTTAGCGTTTTAACAAATTGAACCACTTCAGTGGCCTATTTATCAGTTCAAGCTATTTGGAAATGTTGCAACCATATGTCGTCCATTGAAATGAACACTAAACACTGCATTTATAAATGGTAATTTATGACTCATAAATGTCTTTGCTATTAGAGCCATTCTGCCACTGTGAATGGAATTGATAGCAGGTTCTAAGCTCTGTGGTATGTGTATGTTTTTTTTTTTTCCTTTTTTAGGCACTTCGTAGATATTAAAGCCTTCAGTGCCTCATGGAAATGTTATTTATAAAAAGCTGTGCATATCAAAAAAGACTGTGTTTTTGTGCTAGATTTTCATATTCATAAATTTGACAGGCAGGGTAAATATATGTGTGCGTGTGCATACGGCAAGGATCTTTTACATGTTTATATAGATGAAGATTATAGAATTGTAACTTTTAAGATATGGAAGTGACACCTTCCTTTCTGCCCAGGCCTTGGACTTACTCATGGAGTTGCAATTGGTCATCAACTAAACTAAGATGTGCTCACCCCCTCCTCCTTAGAGATAGATGCCCATTTTGAGCTGGACATGTGGCCCCCTAAGACTGTAATACTCACTTTCCTTACAAATTGGATGGTAAAAAGATGGGCCAGTGTCAGTAGAAAAATTATGTGGAAGCTTCTTAGAAACCACATTAAAATATAGGTGGTTTGCAGATTTAAAAAAAAAAAGTAATGTTTTCCTTTTATTTTTAAAATTTGTTTTTATTGATTTTGTAAAGAGTGAGGAAAGGAGAAGGATAAGAGAGATAGAAACATCAATGATGAGAGAGAATCATTGATTGGCTTCCTCCTGCATACGTCCATCTAAGCATGTGCCCTGACTGGGAATTGAACCTTGACCTCTTGGGTCCTAGGTTGGTGCTCAACTGCTGAGTCACACCAGCCAAGCTATTTTGCATACTTTTATTGATCTTTTCATTGTTTTGTTACCTGGAAAGTTGGTAACTTTCCAAGACTGGAATTTAAGCAACTATTTGATAGTATAGTGGTACCTCCAGATACGAGTATAATTTGTTCCGTAACCTTGAGGCATGGGAAACTATGAGATACTCGAGTCGTGGTAAACTGGTGGGTCATGTGCAGCCAACCGATCCAGGTGATTACTCCTATCTCAAATGTTGCTTGTATTTCAAAGCAAAAATCGCTCGTTCGACGGCTCGTATCTCAAAAATCTTGTATGTTAGGGCACTCGTATCTCGAGGTACCACTGTACTATGGACTATCTTAAACCTAGAAGAAGCCTGAGTCCACAGCAAACTAATAAAGCCATATATTACTCCTGGAAATCCTAGCTTCAGCCTTCTTTTTTTTTTTTTTTTTTTTGTGGAGAGTAGGAAAAGAGAAGGGGGGTGGGGGCAGAAAAAAACTTGTCCACACAATCAGTTTTTTCCTTTTTATTTGTTAAAATATATTTTTATTGATTTCAGAGTGGAAAGGAGAAGGGAGAGAAAGACAGAAATATCAATGATGAAAGAATCATCAATCAGCTGCCTCCTGCATGCCCTCTACTGGGGATTGAACCCGCAATCCTTGCATGTATCCTGACCAAGAATCGAACCAGGACCGCCTGGTTTATAAGTCGACACTCAGCCAATGAGCCACACTGACAGGCCACAATCATTATTTTTTGAAGCATACATCCATAACATAATTGATATAGTTAGGAAATATGCATTATCCTAATTTAAAGAATTGATCATTTAAAGTCCAGATGATTTATTTCATCTGGCCATGGTCACGGAATTCAATGTAGGTGAGGAAATCTGTAGAACCCATGTTTTTGAGCCCTGTTTCATTATTCTTGCTACGTACACGAAGCATGCAGCATTTAATGACTGCTGTATGGGTGATACCATGGTTTTGTGTAGTTTGTAGGATTTGCAGTCAGACTAACCTGGCCACCTGGCAGGTGGGAGTACCTCCTGGTGAATTTGATGGAAATGAGGAAATCAATTTATATTAGAGAGAAGGAGTTCCAACAACTCCCACATTATATAATTTATTCTACATACATAAAAGTGCAATTTTACCTGTTACTATTCCATAACTATGTCTGGTTCCTCAAAAATAAGTATAATTAAATACCTGTAGGTATCAATGTATTTTTAAGGTTAGCACAGTTTCCACAGTGGGAGTTTTAGGGTGCTGTTTTGAAATGCTGAAGCTTTGGTAAAGTTTTAATTGCTGTTATTAATATGCACGTTTAATATCATGACATTTATTTCTCGGGAGAATTGAGTATTTGAGATTCTATTAAAGTGGTGAAATAATATGAGAATCAAAAGGTTATACCTGGTGAACCTCCAGAACAAGGAAAGGAATTTCTCATTGTAAAAGGATAATGGAAGTTCTAATCCTGCAAATGTTTGATTCTTAGCATCAGAATATGTCTGTTTTTATGCTGGTAATTTACATTCCAGAAACAACAAAGTCTAAGAGGAATTTATGAAACAGTAAAAACAGATAATTTCTCATAGAGATGAATCTTCTTATTCTGAGATGCTAATTATCTGTCCCAATTCTCTAAGCTCTGGTATTTTGAGTACACAAGATTCAGTTCTAATTGAGCACCTATACTGTGTGGTAGCTCCACTTAGAATTTTGGCTTTTACAAAGATGTCCAACATATTGTATCTTTTCTCAAGGACATTAAGTATAATGGAGATAGCAAATGTAAAAAAAAAAGTATCTTTGATTTGGCACATAGCTGACATGGATCCATCCTTTCCAACATACTCACATGCATCACACACTTAAATGCATAGTGATTTTAGAAAAATTTGATATTTGAGGCATGAAGGCTACAAAATTATTTAGATATTTTGATTATGATCTCTGTCACTGCTATTTCAAGAAGACTATCTAATGGATTGCAGTGATTTTTTTCCTGTGGTAGAATTACAAGCAATGCTTCCCTCAAATTTTCTATAATAGTTTTATAATTCTTACAATGGTACAGTGTTTAATTATTTATTTAGTCTCCTTGGGGCATGGAGAATTAACACTGTTAATGTGTTTGATACTATTGACTTTAGAAACAAATGTTTGGATCTTAATTTGTATTAATAGGATAAAAATAATCCACATTCATTGTTATTTAAGGAACATCTTCATAGAGATATGTATCAAAGTAAAATAAAAGTAAAATTTCAATCCAAATCAATACATTTGCACCTTTAACAAAGTAAAATCTGGATGTATTATAAACATAAATGTAAAAAAAATAGCTGAAAAGCTTTAGAAAACACATACAGGTCACTTCTCATCAGGAAATGAAGACTTTGTGGCACCAGAGGTATACTACACATAAATGGCTGTAGATATGAACAAAGAAATGTGTGCTAAATGTTTATGCAATGCTTGTAATAGAAAAACAGAGCAAACGAAAACAATAAAATCCTTAACGTCCAGTGATAGAACAATGGATAAATGTGAGTGGATTTATATGTATATTTAAAATTAGTGATCCATTGTACCATGTATACCTATGTATAAATATATAAATGCTTAAACATAATGTTTACTAAAAAAGCCAGTTTTAAAGCACTATGTACATCACCCTTTTATATTAAAAATTAAACATAGACATCAATATTATATATTTAAGTGCTTATATATAATGTACATATGTATATATGCATATATATATACACATATTCACCTGTATTTATTATGCATATATAAATATACATACAAACATATAGGCATTCAAAATATAGAACAAAGAGTCTATTGCTTCTAGGTAGAATTATTTATAGCAGTGAATTTCTCTGGGAAATCAGGATGGTGTTGTCATGTGTATAATTTTTTCCCTAAGAAATATATCTGAAACAAATATGACAAATGTTACTATATGTTGAAGCATCAATGTCTACCATATTTTCCCCTCTACTTTTAAAAATGTCATAATTTTAAGAAACAACACTGAAAGTGAGGAGGTGAAAAATATATGCTATGGGATAATAGAAGAAAGCACTAACTTTTGGGTAAAAGAGAGGGTTTATAGACTGGGTAACACTTTAGATCTTGAATGATGCATGGAATTTCAGCAGCCACAGGAGAGGAAGGTCATAGCAAGCAGAGGCAATGCTTGATTTGGGGTAGAGGAAGTACGTATGCACATTCATTTAAAGGGTACAGGAGATCCACTAGAAACATATTCAGGAAAGTGCTGTTTAAGAGAAATTTTATGAAATTTGGAAATAAGGAAGAAGGAATTGGGCGAAAGTCAAATGTTGGTGGAGTTGAACACAGAATGGTGGCTGAGAACTATTCATTGAATTTGAACTCATAAAAGACTCTGTGTAATGTAATTTGAATAGAAAGTGGAATGGGACAGGGAGTTGGCAGCAGACAACCAAGGCCTGCTTTAGGTGTGGTTATTGGAGAAGAAAATATGTATAGAGAGAAGTAATTTAACCCCGTTGGTTAGATGAAAGTTATTATTGTTGTATCTTTTGGGTTTAAGCATATAGGATACTTTGGCCTATTTGTAGTCTGAGGAAAAATATTCAGAAGAAACAAGTATGAGGCCCAATCCTGGAATATTTGGAAGAGATGGGCAAATTTATAATAATTTATAATAATAATGGGCAAATTTATAATAATAATAAAAACAGAAAATAAGGACAAGTGGTGATATAGAGAGATTTGGTGAAGAGAAGGGAATTGCAAGCCTTTTTATGATGGAGTTGATCTTTGCAGAAAAGCCAGGGCGGAAGTGGCGAGTGGTCTGGGGAGCATAGAATGCTGCCAACTTGGAGAGAGTAGCACAGTTTGGAAAACAGGCTAAAAGGAGTGAAATTAGGCATTGATGTACCTTTATCCCTGTGGCTGAGCCCAGAATTCCTTCCTTCCTCGGCTGAAGTTCCTCCCGGGTTTGTGGTAACACATATTCCATTATATCGTGCCTCTTTGTATATCTATGTTTCTTTCTGGAATGCTCACCTCTGTGTACCAGGAGTAGAGTATGTACATAATAAATGCTTCTCAAATGGATAAATAAGCAAGCATTGCCTTAGTTCAAAAATGATATTCGAATTCTCTCTGATCCGCACTCTGGCACCAGGTAGAAAAGTTCTTGGCATCTAAATAGGCACTTTGTGAGAATGTTATTGGAAATGGCTAAGAACCTGCGCATATGCACTGGTTGCATTCCCTTTTCTAAGAGGGTGGCCACGTGACATTGCATCTCAGAGTTTGATCCTGAAAGACAGACTGTGTCACCACCCAACAACAGAGAGACCTTAGGCAGATGTCTTTCTTCTCTTTAAGAAGGGACGGGTTTGTCATGAGGGCAGTTAGTTTCTCAGTCATGTTCATAAACTCTTTGCTATTTGACCGTTATTTGAAATACTTTTATTGCCTTAGGCCCCATCCAAGGGAAGGAGTGTGAAATCATTGAGGACCCCTGATGCTCACAGTAGAATTTGAGGTCCACCTTTGTTGCATAAAGGTAATAAGTGTTATTTTTTTTATCATGGGGTAGCTATTTGGAAAATTCTATTTTAACGTAAATTTGTATGTATATTCCGCTAGTAACATGGATTGGGACAAAATCTTGCCACCTTCTCAACAAGCTTTGTCATGCTGCTTTTGAAAGCACTGATATGATCTACAGGATGCCCTTTTATGAAAGCTTAAGTGCAATTTAAGCAAAAGAATGAGACATTAAAAGCCAACAATAACTGTTAACTAAAAATACCCTAGGGAACTAAATTAAATATATACTAGATGGATGTGCCAGGTTTAGCAAAATTAAATTTTAAATAAATTTGTGCCTGTAACAAATCTAGGAGAGGAAATAAGAACTTGAGCTTAGAAGGAAAAAAAGGAGACTTCACTTGGGGGCGGTGAATACACAATACAATATACAGATGGTGTAGTATAGAATAGTTCAACGGAAACCTATATAATTTTATTAACCAATATCACCTCAATAAATTCAATTAAAAGAAAAAAAAATAACTCAGGAAATAATGCATCATGACAGAGGGTCTCAATTTACATTCCCAAATAGGTATGTCCTTTTCTACAAGATCTTAGAGCAGACAACTTGGATTCTCTGTGACTTCTATTACTGAATTAATAGACTCCCGGTGTAGTCTATTATATGATTTCCCTTGCAAAAATCTCTGTATGCCTTAGAAGGACATGGTGCTCTTTCACTCTATTGAACTAACTCCAGTACATAATCTTATTTTTTCTTTGTCCTTCATCCTCCAAGAAGGAATTCTCTCCATAAATAAAATTCTAACTTTGGGTGCCCGGTCGCTCAGATACCTATGTCAACAAGAACATCGTTTTGTAATTATAAGACAAAGCAAGAAGGATTTAAAAAGGAGATTCAAATATGGTTCATTTGCCTATAGAAGATACAGGTGAAAATAATCTTTATATTCTCTCTCACACAAAGGGAAGCATTAGATCTTGAAGAAAATGCAATGATAGTTTAACAGATGTAGAACAATCCTTGGAGCACAAGTGCAGAAAAGGAGGCACTCAGAAATGATCCTTCCTGCTGAGACCGGTGTGGCTAAGTGGATAGAGCATTGGCCTGCGGACTGAAAGGTCCCAGGTTCGATCCCGGTCGGGGGCATGTACCTTGCTTGCGGGCACATCTCCACTGTGGGGTATGCAGGAGGCGGCTGATCGATGTCTCTCTCTCATCGATGTTTCTAACTCTCTATTCCTCTCCCTTCCTCTCTGTAAAAAATCAATAAAATATATTAAAAAAAAAGAAAAAAGAAATGATCCTTCCTTAAAGTCAGCCCTAGGGAGCAGAATGGAAATCAGCAAGAAGGCAGAGCTCCTTCCTCACAGCAAAGGCACCTGCCCAGTTGCCCTCTTTTCTTCACGAGTTGCCAGTGAGTGAGATCAAGGCACAGACCATGTCTCGTTCCAAAAGTGGGTCAAGTCATACCTGACACACTTACCTACTAAGCGTGGAGGACACAGAAAATAAGTAATCTTTGGGAAAGTATAAGCCACTAATGAACTGTATGAGGCAGTATTTATTTGCGTGGTCAGATTGCAGCAGCAACGATAACAAAATTAACTCTAGTATTTCCACAGCAGCTAACAGGCAGATGTAAAGAGAAACATTCAATGTTCAATCAACCGGTTGGAGAAGTCGCGTAACGCTAAACAGCTGGGTATGTGGAAACATCCAGACATTTGATAGCACAGTTCCTTTAAAAAATGATTTTCTCTTCAGAGCCAGAGCATATTCTCTACAAGGAAGCTGGTTTCTGTCAACACCTCTTTTTCTTTGTAAACCATGGTGGGTTTATCTTGCATTCCTACCCTCTTTATTTTAAATACCTATTTTGAAGGAACTTTCAACTGTTTCTTTAAAAAATCGAACACATCTTCAAAAAGCAAAAATTTAACATTCTTTAGGATATTTAGTAAAATAATATATCAAAGGTTTGAGCATAATCATTAAAGGTGTCCAATAATGGCCCAGTAATAAAACATGTAGACATGCAGCTTCCAAGGACAAATTAGAAGGACAAATTCATTTGGATATGTCAAATCTATTATTAAAAACACATTTGTGCGTATGAGTTGTCACATCAACTGAATTATAAGTTCTAGGTTTTTATGGAGGGACAATTTTGATTATTATTTTTAACTACCCATGTGACTCCTATATACACATAGGATTAACTTTATAGAATAATTAGACGTCTGGTGCACGAAAATCATGCAGGGTGGGCGGCTCCCTTCACCTCAGCCCAACCTGAACTCTCTCCAATCCGGATCCCTCTCATACTCCTGGACTGTTGGCTCCTAATCACTCACCCACTTGCCTGTCTGGTCACTCCTAACTGCCCCCTCCCCCTGCCAGCCTTACTGCCTCTCACTGCCTCTGCATGCCTGCCTGATTGCCCCTAACTTGCCCCCCTGCCAGCCTTATTGCCCCCAACTGCCCCCCCTCCCACCTACAGGCTTGGTTGTCCCCATTCCCCCACTGGCCTGGTCACCCCAAGCAGCCTGCTGTTCAATTGTTTGGTCATCCCTCATTAACCCTCCTGTTGGCCTGGTCATAGGCAGCCATCTTGTGAGGGCATGAAGGTTAATTTGCATATCACCTCTTTATTATATAGGATATGCTTTATACTTTATAGATTGAATGATGAACTTAATCTGTTTTTAAAATGCATTAGAATGAAACTTGTACCGAAACATCTTGCTTCTGTAGAAAGGAAAAAACCCAACATTTTAATTTCACAGCATGTTGTTATTGGAACTGAAGGTCCTTAATTGCATCTTTAGAAAAGGCAAGGGCATCTATTTATTAGGCATTTAAATTCAGTCCACTGCAATGTCCCTACTCTTTGCACTTCCCTCAGTAATTGGGTGTTGACTGCATGCCTTCAGGCTAATTCAATGCTGATGTTGTTAAGATATAGACTGGCTGCTCCTGTGTGAATACTTCCTGGCTTTAGTCTTTTACCCAGATTCCAATAATGAATGGAGTCCTTCATTCACTGAAAGAATGTCTTTGAACTCGTTCATGTTCCATGATGCTCAGACATTGCACTATTTCCTTGGCCTTCAACTTGGCAGCTTGCAGTGGTCCAGGAGCCTCGTTTCCCTTACAGGCAGCCCTGGGCTGTGGTTTTATAGGGCAGAGAGCCCTTTCTACCACAATCTAATTCTAGTCTCTACACATGTCCTTGCAACTGCATGTAACTGAAAACACTGCTTTCACATGATACTGTTCAAAAAGCATCTGTTGCTCCTCTTTTCATGAGGCATCATAATATAAATCTTCTGCGTGGTTCTCAAGGATTTCTAGAAACAAAATATGCCAGCCCTACATTCCTTTTTGACTTCTGTTGAATACAGAAACTTTTCCTCATCTTCTTGGGACTCTGTAATATTAATGGCCATTCTTATGAAAATATGTGTGTCATCCTTTCCATTAGTGTTTTTTTTTAATTGAGGTATACTTCACAAAAGTAAAATGTTTAAGTGTTAATTGCAAAATTCAATGCATTTTGGTAAGTGTATACACCTGTGTAACTCACACTGTTACAAAGATTTCCTTCATTTTGGAAAGTTCCTTTATTTCCTTCCTAGTATCTTTAACAGTCATTGCTCTGAGCTCTGTTACTGTAAATTAGTTTTGCCTCTCACAAGTTTCATGCAAATGAGTTATTAGGTTATGCTTCCTTTCATGTCCAGCCACTTTCATTCCTGGTGTTTGATTTATCAATAGGCTATTTATTTTTATTGCTGGGTATTATTCCCTTATGTGAATATGCTGTAATTTGTTGACCTGTGACCCTATTAATGGACATTTGAGTATTTTTTTTCAGTTTTGGACTAGAATAAATGAAACTGCTGTGAACATCTATGGGTAAATATTTGTGTAAACATACATTTTCAGTCCTTATGGGAAATACATAAAAACAGAATTACTAGATCATAGGCTAGGTATAACATTTTCAGAAACTATCAAACTCTTTACTAAAGTGGAGTTGACACTGACAGAGATCCAGTCCTGCCTCTGGAAGACTCCCAATTTCTTCTTATCCTCAGGAAATTTTGTTTTTTGGTTGCTTCATAATTTGAGCTATTCTAGTAGAAATGTAAAAACTCATTGTGATTCTAATTCACATATATCAAATAACAAATAATATTGAGCACATTTATATGTGTTTAATGACCATTCATAGTTTTCTGCTCTCTTTACCAGTGTTCAGCTTTTTACTCCTTAGAATAATATATGCAAAAGGAGTTTTAGATGACCTTTATCAGATTGAGTCAGTTTTCTAGTTTACTAATGGTTTTAATCAATCACAAATGTGTGCTGAATTTTGTCAGCTGATTTTTCTATATATTTTGAGATAATTTTTATCATTTATTGTATTAATGTAGTGGACACTGGCCCTGAAGTATTCTATTTATGTGCTGCTGGATTCAACTGGCTAATACTTCTTAGAGGATTGTGCGTAAATATTCATAACAAGATACTGGTTTGTAATATTCATTTTGCTGCAATGCCTTTGTCAGGTTTTGGTATCAGGGTTATGATCACCTCATAAAATGAGTTGAAAATAGTTTGTTAAGGGCTTTTATTACTTCTTTCATAAATATTTGATAGAATTTGCTGGCATCCGACTCCTTTGTCTTGCATCTAACGCTCTTCCTGGCTTTCTACCAATCTACCTTTACTTTATAATTACCGCTGGTGATGCGGTGCATGAAATTTGTACACATTAAAAGGGGATTAATTAGAGGAAATAGTTTAATATTGCTATTTGCCCTTTCTCTGTAATAGAAGTATCAGAGATGACAAGAAAATTAGTAAAATGTATATGAAAACCTTCTTCCTGTCAGAGTCTGGGGAACACCATGGGATCCAGAATCAAGTCCCTGCCCATCCACATGCACCTCAAAATTGCATGAGACCCAGACCCAGCCACTTCCTTCCCTCATTGGGCTAGATCCAGACCCAACCAGTCCAACCCTTATCAAGCCCTGCTGGGAAGGGGGCGTGGGCTCAGGTCCCCTGACCGGGGCACCAGGATGAGGGGCATGGCCTCAGGTCCCCCAGCCAAGACCAGGGTGGGGGTCTTGACTTGAGGTCCTCCATCAAGCCGTGCCAGGTGGGGGATATGGCCTGGGGTCCCCTGTCAACTTCTGCTGGGTAGGGGACATGGCCTGAGGTCCCCCGTCAAAACCTGTTGGGTAAGAGGCACGGCCTGAGGTCCCCTGTCAAGCCCAGCCAGGCAGGGAGGCACAGCCTCAGGTCCCCTAGCCTGGTGCTGGGGAGGGGGCACAGCCTGAGGTCCTGTCAAGCCCAGAAGGGCAGGGCGTGCAGCTCAGATCCCCTGGTCCAGTGCTGGGACAGGGGGCGTGGTCTGAGGTCCCCTGCCAAGCCCCATGAGGGCGGGGGAAATCATAGTCTCAGGTCCTTGCTGGTTGCTTGTTAAAGCTCTTTATGGGCACTTGGCCTCAGATGTGGGTGCAGCTATCTTTGTGAAGGAGTGATAGTCAATTAGCATATTCCTTCTTTATTAGATAGGATCATTCATACTTCTAGGAATCTTATGGTTTCCATCCAATTCAAAAATGTTTTCCTCTATTAAACTTTCCATAATGCCATATGCTGGGAGTAATCTATCATTGCTGCTAGACCCAAACTTTGATAATCCTTGCTCTCATTGATTGGATTCTTATTCTTCTCTGCCCATTTATTACTATTAATTTCTATGTCTTATATTCCCTAGAAGAGAGCTACCTTCTCACATTTACCTTAAAAATGTTGTGCATCTGTAGCACACGATGCAGAATTTTGTACCCATTTAGTAACTCAATTTTGTATCTAGTTGGTAATTTAATTCATTTTTAAGTTTATTGGAGTGACATTGCTTTATAAAATTATATAGGTTTCAAGTATACAATTCTGTGATACACCATCTGTATATTGATTGCATTGCCTGCCCACCACCCAAAGTCAACTCTTCTTCAATCTTCCTATATTTGACCCCCTTAACCCTTTACTATCCCCTAATCCCATCCCCTCTGGTAACCACCATCTTGTTGTTCAGAAATAATGGAAGGCAGATCTTTGCTTCTGAATAACATAAAGTAACGTAACAGATTATGTTTATCCTATCACCAGAAAAAGCTCTACTTTCACCACTCCCCCAAAGGTCTCTGCACATCAGCTGTAAAGGGCAGTGACCCCTGTGAAATGGAAAACAAAAGGAGGTAAACTCTATGACTACCCCGCCTCACTGCCTTGAGAGGTTCTGGGCCACAGCACGAGGAGATGGAACCCAGGCCAAGTCCTGTGGATTCCCTAAATTGAGGAGACAGTGCTGAGTATCCAAGGAGACCAAGGATGCTAAAGTTCACAGTATGGCAGTGAAAAGAGGATGTCAGAGAGAGAAATCTTTGGAGGTCTGCAGGGAATTCCCCTCATGTAGAGGGCAGAGAGATAACCAGTCAATCACGTGGGGAAATTATTAAAGACTAGGTAGGTAAGAGTGACTAGTGCTGAAACAAGGTGAGGAAATTAATGCCCATTTCCACAAGTCATGATGGAAAACTTCATGCTTCACAGGGATTGGAGGGAAAACCCATAAGGATCTTGCTTCACTTGTGGGAAATATAATTAGCCCTAGACTAAATGCTGCTCTGGTCCCACCTACCAAATTATTGTATAATTACACTATGGTAAAGCTGTGTTAAAAAGAAAAACTAATAAGCAGAAATATATTTTACTCTCTTATTTTAAATATTTCTGAAAATTTTCTCTTGTAATGTCATCTTTGACCCATTCAGTACCTAGGTGTATTTTGGACTTTCCCTCCAAATTTTGGGTATTTTTTTTTCAAGTAAGCATTTCTTATTAATATATTTCTGCTTTGTTAAGAAAACTATTCTGTATAATGCTAATCCTTAGGATTTTATAGTCACCACAGCATCAACTCAACTCTGATATAATTCACTGTCATTTCTTGTCTCAGGATTCTGAGCTCTTCACTCTCTCTCCCTCCCCTTTCAGCCCTCACCAGTGTATTACCCAGAGTCTGATTTTAATTGTAGTTGAGTTCTGCTAGCCATGTTCACGTCAACTGATTCCCTTAACCTAAGTGATACAAATGATCTTCATGTCTAATCCCTCACACCACCCAACAATAAACAATAGAAGCATCATATTCCAATGGAGCATTTGGGGGCTTTACTTGGCTGAAGTATAATTGGAATCAGGCAGGATGGTTCAACTGTATTCAAGCTCACGTCACGCACTTCTATTACATCAAATGTGTTGAGGAAGTTAAATTCCTTTGCAGAAACTGTAGCTCTTAGAGCAAAAGCATGTTACTTTTATGTCTCCTCTCTTCCTCCTTATTCACCATAGTTTTATGACATCTTTTATGCACATTTTTATGTGCCAGGTCACAGAACAAAATGAGTGAGTAGTAGATTCTTTGTTAAGATCAGTAAAAAAAATGTATGTCATTAATAATAATCTCCGTATTAATTAAGTTCTGTTAAATTCATTTGGTTTGTAAGTAGCTGGAAGAAAAAAAAAAGATCATATGTTTCTAGTCCCATATCTACATATCTCTTGTCTTCCAGAGCTACATTGCTAGTCAGATTTCTATGGAACTGCTGTTTTAATCATACACAGAATCTTCACTTAAGAGGTCATATGATGTCTTTCTGAAACAAAGTCTTAAATAGAGGTTTGAAATAACAACTTGGATATCAGTAGTTACATTATTTATCTTCCCACTTTAATCTAACTAGCAGTTTTATCTGGAACAAGTTACAAGTTTTTCTTCAGCAATGAAATAACAGTTGGAGCATATGTTCTTTAATATTTTTTTCTAGTTTTGATAATCTGTGATTTTATGGCTCTATGATTCTACATTTTCTACCTTATCAGGAAAAAAATTACTTAAGAGCAAAAATAATTGCCTCCTTCCCCTTGATGAGTTTTTTATTATGTGGTGAAGGAAGGCTAAATAGCCTTTAGATGAAAAGCTTACCACCTGTTGGTCAAAGTTTGTGTACAGTTTTGATTACTGAGCTTTTTGCCTTGTAATATCTAGAACTACTTGGTACAATCATTAACTCAATGACTTGAGTGGAGGGTGGTTGGAGAAGTGGGTGAAGGTGGTCAAAAGATCCAGACACCCTCTTAGAAGAAAAATAAGTGTGGGAGATGCAATATGCAATGTGGTGACTATTGTTGTAATATTGTATTTTATATTTGAAAGTTGTTAAGAGAGTAGATCTCAAAATTTCCCATCACAAAAAAATAATAACTTATAAAGATGCGAGGTGATAGATGGTAACTAAACTTGTTATAGAGAACCAGAATAAACCAAGCAATACTCGGAGAGTTTGGAGTCACACTTTACTCACCGGTGGACTTAGAAAAAATGAATCTAAATTCTAAGCAAGGCTACAAGCAGAACTTCTTTTTTATTAAACAGCCAGCCCTATGTGTGCTTAATGGTTATCTCGCTGCTAGCCTTGAAAACAACAGAGTTCTATCCAATTAAAAAATGCACCTGGCATGGCATTGAGAGTATGGGCATATCTAGTCTCTGGCCTACAAGGTCTGACAGCTAAGTTTATCTTCCTCATTATTCAAGCAGGCTAGAAAGCAAAGTTTTTTGTTTTTTTTTTAGAATAAGAGGCCATCTAAACAAACAAACAAACAAAAGCCAGCAGAGAATTCCAACAGTAGTTTTACAAAATAGGGGTTAGCTTTCTCAAACTGATTGTGCTAAGCATTTTGCAATGTATACATAGATTAGATCTTTAGGTTGTCCACTATAAACTAATACGTTGTTATATGTGGATTATATCGCTGTAAGTTTGGAAAAAATTGGAACAAACAGCCAAAGCAATCTTAATCAATTAGAGGCTCCTTCCTTCCCTCCCAACCCCAGTTCATTTCAACCAGGAAAATCCTGGCATGAAGTAGTAATAGTAGTTAAACAATACATATTCTGTATTTAAATGTTCACTAGATTGCTGAAGAGCCCAGATGACAGCTGCACTCAGCCACTTGTATAGAAAGTATATTTTCTTTCCCTATGATTTCTGAATCTTTGTCTCACCGAAGGCAGTATTTCAGGGGGCAGCAGAGAAGAGAGAAAGCAAATTAAAAGTATCTTCTATTTCCTGGAGCTTCAATTATACTGCAAACTTGAATGAAGGAAAGCCCGGATGGTGAAATATAACTGGTTTGATCTCATCCACCTTGTTGCAAAAACTTAAAATCTTGATGGGCCTGCCCCCATGCTGCTGATAAAAGAGAAAGGCTTACCGAGGCTTGCAGAAAAGTGTAGAGTCTGCAGTTTGCTTAGCCCCAAGCATGTAGCATGCCTCTGAGACAGGTCATCAAAGCCTCTGTGCAAATGACCACACAGAGTCAGATGCCACAGGAGGAGAGAGGGGAGACGTGCAGACCCCAGGACACTCGCTTTTTACATTCTCAGCACAGCAGTGGGTCCCTAAAATCTCTCTTCAAGTCTGGCTTCCCACTGAATAGCAGATTCTAAACTTGCCTGTAATTCTGCTGAGATTCACTTCATTCTCCTCACATAGTGTCCCCCCCCCCAATTGGTAACTGGGGAACTACTTATCTTCCAGTTTCTTGTGTGATGGTAGACAAAATCACAGGCCCTACTGCCAGCCCTGCTGAATTGAGGGTGGAGGTGTGACACAGGATTCTTTCCATTCTTAATTTTCCAATTATAGCAAGAACCTACTTCCTGGCAAAGGGCAAACCTGCCTCAAACAAATGAAAATGCACTTACCATTTCCTACAAATGGAATGGCCCAAGTCTTATCTCTTATTTTTCGTAGGAATTAGAATTAATGTCAATCCTGTCTTTCTAGACCAGTGGTTCTCAACCTGTGGGTCGCGACCCCAGCGGGGGTCGAATGACCAAAACACAGGGGTCGCCTAAAGCCATTGGAAAATACACAATGCATATCAGGTATTTACATTCCGAATCATAACTGTAGCAAAATTACAGTTTTGAAGTAGCCACCAAAATTATTTTTTGGTTTGGGGTCACCACAACATGAGGAACTGTATTGCGAGGTCAAGGCATTAGAAAGGTTGAGAACCACTGTTCTAGACAATGAAGTTTGCGTTGTTATCGTTAATCACAATCAACATGTTCTATAAAAATGATAAGAAAATTAAAGCACATACATATACTCATACAGATGGATATTTTACATAATCTATACTAATAATAGGGTGATATGCAAATTGGTCGGGACACCGTCACAGTAACTACTGATTAGTAGGCTGCTCATGCAGCAGGTACAGATGAGCTGGGACTTGCAGCTCTGGGGACAGGGATCCGCAGGCATGTGGAGAGGCCTTGGTGACTCCTGGGTGAGTGCCATGGCTTTGGCGAACTGGCTGGCCAGGAGGAGGGAGGCCCCAGGGGCACAGAGCTGTGCTAAGGCGGGGTGCACCGGAGGGGGCTCAGGCCAGGGTAGGGAGCTGGTGGGCAGTGATTTGTCTCACCTGTGGAGAGGGATATTCTGTGATGGCCCCAAGGTGTGGATCAGCCTGGCAGGGAACAAGGGGCTGACTGCCGGTGTGGGGTGATGCCTGTGCGGCGGGTGTGGACCCACATCCCTGAGGCAGGAGTTGAGGGGTGGCGCCACCTTAGTGGGGGGCCGCCACACTGCACTGCCGGGTACCTGACTTCGGTGGTTCAGCAAAGCTCATATGGCTAACCAGGCTTTGCCCCAACGGCTGTTGCCCTTCATGGCGAAGGCCACTTCACCACTCACCTTTCTGCTCCACGGCGAAACCGGTAACCGCCAGGTGCCTGCACACTGGACAGACAGAGACTCCTGCTCCCATCTTGGCCCAAAAGCAAGCCCACACCTGCACCATCCCCAGTTCCAACCCCATCCTACAGCACAGTGGTTCTCAACCTGTGGGTCACGACCCCTTTGGGGGTCGAAGGACACTTTCACAGGGGTCGCCTAAGACCATCGGAAAACACAGGTATTTACATTATAATTCATAACAATAGCAAAATTACAGTT
Organism: Lasiurus borealis; assembly: GCA_004026805.1. Classification (NCBI taxonomy): domain Eukaryota; kingdom Metazoa; phylum Chordata; class Mammalia; order Chiroptera; family Vespertilionidae; genus Lasiurus; species Lasiurus borealis. The sequence continues at coordinate 35,942 of PVJN01010846.1, forward strand.
ATGAAGTATTGTTGGAGGTCACCACAACATGAGGAACTGTATTAAAGGGTAGAGGCATTAGAAAGGTTGAGAACCACTGCTACAGCAGCATGTGCCTGCGCAATGAGTGCAAAGCCTACAATCTGCTCCCAAGAAGGGGAGGGAATGGCAGTTAAGAATAGGGGCAGGGAGCAGGGGAGAGGAAAGAATGTGGAGCATCCATAATGCAGAGATGCTTGAGAATGAGGCACCGAAGGCTGGCGGGAAGGTTTGTTTTGTTTGCTTCTTGGCTGCCCATAGGAAGAGCAGAGAGTATGGCTGTGAGGGCTCCCTCTGTGCTGATTCAAGTTCCACAGCCAACTGGAATTGGCCTCAATGTCCTGGTCTGTCAAATGGATTATGCGTGTCCCAGTGTCTTTGCTGAGCGTCGAGGGCCATTTGAGATACTATATTAAAAAAATGATGGAAGAAGTAAGAAAGAAAAGAGAGGATGAGCAACACAAAAGAAAGATGGGAAAGAACCTGTAAACCTATTGTCACTTAAATAGGGAATATAGTCAATAGTGTTGTAATGATGGTATTATTCCAGGTGGGTACTAGAAATATACGGGACCACTTTGTAAAGTATATGATTGTCTAGCCACTCTTCTGTAACTAATATAAAACCTGAAACTAATATAAAATAATATTGAATGTAAAGAAATGAAAATAGGAGTGAAATTTTTATAAATTTCAAAGTTTAAATAAAGGCTATAAAGAAGAAAAGGGGAAAATAAAAAGTGTTTTTCATTTTACCACTTTATTGTCTTTTCAGTACATGAAAAACAGTTGTCTTTATATGGTGCTTTTATACTTTTCAAAGTCATTATCTCATTTGATGTTCAGGGCAACTTAAAGACAAGATAATTATTCCCTCCACTATTCAAAGAAAAGAAATCTTGATGTTTGATCCCAATGATTTACAATAAACCCTATTTATTTTAAAGCAGAATTAGTGACATTTTTTGTGAAGGGTCATATCTATACTAATAAAAGCCTTGGGGGTGATCAGGCCAGCAGAGGAGCAGTTAGGCGTCAATCAGGTCGGCAGGAGAGCGGTTAGGGGGTGATCAGGCTGGCAGGCAGAAGCAGTTAGGGGTAATCAGGCAGGCAGTCAAGTGGTTAGAAGCCAGCAGTCTCAGATTGTGAGAGTGTGCAGGCCGGACTGAGTGACACCTCCCAATGCACGAATTTCATGCTCTGGGCTACTAATATTATATAATAGTATCTGGATCTGTTTATGTAACTATATATCTAAATTACATATATATATATACATATACACACACACATACATATATATATATATATATATATATACACACACACATAAATATACATATTACCTAGATATATAGATATACTCTATGTATACATCTCATGCTCTATATATAGATATAGGTGAAGATACATATCAATAGATATCCATATTGAGCAGATAGGTAGATAGATAGGTTGACGGATGGATAGATAGATAGATAGATGATAGATAGATAGATAGATAGAGAGAGAGAGATAACAGAGGACAAGACAGGAAAATAGGCAGGTTCTAGAGCTGTCATTTTTTAGCTGGCCACCAAGCCCAGTTGCTATATTTAACTTATGTTCTCCACTGCCCAATAAATATTTCTCTTGCTCCTAACCAGTACCTAATTTGTCAGGAGTTATTTACTAGAGGAACAAATCTATATCATAAATACTGAGGAATCTGAATCTGATGGTTGACATCACTCATATACTTTATATTTTAATCTGAGACACTTTGGAGTATGAGAGTGTAATATTCTGTTAATAACTATGCTGCTATAAAACGTATACATGAAGACAGTTTCTGGCAAACCAGGACATTTGGTTGCTTACATATACTAATATGTGGGTTTCTATATGACTCCTTTGAATTTTAATGATGGATATGGCAGTACCAGCAGGGACTTCTTTCTGTTCCATGCATACCCCTCTTCCCTTCCATTCCATATCAGTACATCAATCCTATCTAATGAAAGAGTGATATGCAAATTAACCATCACTCCACTATACCCTCCAGCCATGTCCACCAGCCAATTGGCAGTGAGTATGCAAATTAATCTCAACCAAGATGGCTGCAGCTATGAAGCGAGCAGGAGGGAGGCTTGGGTTTCCCCAGTGATGGAGGAAGCCAAGCTTTCCACATACCCTGGCAGGCCTGGGCCTCTACTCAATTCTATAAAGTTTCAATTATGGAAGATAAATAAATCCCAAAAGAAATGGCTGCCTCCACAGAGTGAGCAAGAGGCTTTTCTCTACTTCACACTACAAAGTTTCAATTGTAGAAGATAAATAAATCCCAGATACCAGAGCCTCTGCTTGGGTCACCAGGGGAGTGGGGGGCTGGCTGGCCTGAAAACCACTACAGGTTGCCCCATCCCCCAAGGGAACCCCCAGCCTGATCTGGGACACTCTTCAAGGCAAACCAGCTGGCCCCCACCCATGTACCAGGCCTCTATCCTATCTAATAAAAGAATAATATGCAAATTGACCATTACTCAAACACACAAGATGGCTGCTCCCATTTGGTCCACAAGATGGCCAATAGAAGAGGGCAGTTAAGGGTGAGCAGGCCTCCATGGGAAGGCAGTTAGGGGTGACCAGGCCTGCAGGGGAGGGCAGTTAGGGGCAAACAGGGTTGCAGGGGAGCAGTTAGGTATCAATCAACCTGGCAGGAGAGTGGTTAGGGGGTGATCAGGCTGGCAGGCAGAAGGGGTTAGAGGCAATCAGGAAGGCAGGCAGGCAAGTAGTTGGGAGCCAGTAGTCCTGGATTGTGACAGTTAGGAGCCAAAAATAGATATGTGGCAATCTAAACTTCTAATAAAAAAAAGATTTTGTACTCTTTGCCAAAGAAGGGTTTCATCTTGGGTGTGTAGACCTCTAAATCTGAAGTTTCTAGAGTCTAATTATTAGCATGCAAGCATTTGTGAAAGGCTCATTGTATGTAATACTGAGAGGTACACATCTCATTTCCATTCTGTGTTTCTATGTGATTATACTGTGGTAATGAGGGTGAAAATCATTATATATCAGAAAGCATCTTGGCTTTGTAGCTAATTCTTTAGAAGGGCATTCCAGCCCTAGCTGGTTTGGCTCAGTGGACAGAGGGTTCCAGGTTTGATTTCTGTCAAGGGCACATGCCCAGCTTGCAGGCTCAAACCCTAGTAGGAGGCATGCAGGAGGCAGCCAATCAATGATTCTCTCTCATCATTGGTATTTTTTTATCTCCTTCCCTCTCTCTTCCTGAAATTATATATATACAAAGTCATTCCTTAAAAAAAGGGCATTTCACTATATATCAGTCCACTTTTTTGAGTTATGGTGAAGCAAGTGAATTGTTTTATTAGCATGAGCTCATTGATCCACTATTTGTGCTGCCAAGTAAATTTTTTGATCAAAAAACAATGAAGTCTGAGATACTATGGTGGTGAATAAGTCATTCAGATAGTCCATAGATAGTATTGCTGGCAGATGTGTGTGGACAAGTCAATGCAAATCCACATCCAAAATAAGTGCGTTCCAAATGAAGACAAATCACTGCCCGGTCTGTAATCCATGATGGATGCTTTCCAATAAAACTGTTCTGGCAGCAGAGGGCTGGCTGGTCCCTGTGGATATGCTGAGAGATTGAGCATTCAGTAGGAATGTCCAGATTTGCCTTATTGGGGAGTATCCATGGTTTTTTTACCCATAAATAAAATATCTCATTTTCATTTTGGTGTCCATTTCAGCCATCAAATGAACCAGAACTGAGGTTTCTAAGCGTGAAATAATAAGACAGATGTAGATATAGATATAGCTATAATCTCCCCAAACAGGGTTCCTGAAACCCTTATAAACAAAGATGCTAGGAAAATCGTTTGTTAACATTTAGTTTTTGACCAGCTCCCTGCATAAAGCTAAAGAAAAAAAAAAGAAACTTTTATAATTTCCTAAGTAATAAAGTACTAGGAGCTTCTTTTGTTCTAACACTTGGTCTTTGAGCTGGGTTCCTGACACAGAGCTCCTAAATCCCTTGTAACTTCCTGGGTGTTAGGAGTGTATTTTATTTTAATAAGACAATTCTGAGTGGGTTTCTGGAGGGTGGTTGGTCATCAGAAAGTTCAGGACTTGGTTAAAGGTGGGAATTTTCAGCCCCACCCCCTATTCTTCTTAACTGGGAGAGGGGCTGGAAATGGAGATAATGATCTATCCTGCATACCTGATGAAGCCCCCGTAAAAAGCCCAATACTGTGTGATGTGGGGAACTTCTATGTTGGTGAATTTATTACCATGAACCAGGAGGGGGGTGAACCCTAATTTCATGGTGACAGAAGCTTCTGCACTCACAGATCTCGCCCTATGTATCCCTTCATCTGCCTGTTCATATGTATCCTTTATCCTATCTTTTAGTAGGTAAATAACTGATTCCCTGAATTCCTAGAGCTGTTCTAGCAAATAACTGAATCTAACAGGAGTGACGTCATGGGAATCTCCTATTTGTAGCCAAGTGGAACAGAATTTGTGGGTAACCTGGGAACAATCTACTTGTGATTGGCTTCTGAAGTGGGGGGAGGGTGGGATTCTGGTGGAACTAAGACCTTAACCTGTATTGTCTACATCAGCGGTTCTCAACCTGGGGGTCGAACGACCCTTTCACAGGGGTCGCCTAAGACCATCAGAAAACACCTATTTCCTATAGTCTTAGGAACCAACACACGGCTCCTCAGTGTAGCAAAGTGTAGCCATGTAGTTTACTGTTGTCATATTAAGACTGTTACCCATGCTACACCACGATTCAAGACAAAATTTCATTTATTTGTAATTAGAAATAAATATTTCACAATATATAATTACATATTGTTTTTGTGATTAATCCCTATGCTTTAATTATGTTCCATTTGTAACAATGAAAATACATCCTGCATATCAGATATTTACATTAGAGTTCATAACAGTAGCAAGATTACAGTAATGAAGTAGCAACAGAAATAATGTTGTGGTTGGGGGTCACCACCACCTGAGGAGCTGTCTTAAAGGGTCACGGCATTAGGAAGGTTGAGAACTACTGGTCTACATGAACTGTTGTTATGTTGGGATTGAACTGATTGTAGGATACCCACCTGATGTAACAGAATTGCTTGGTGTGTGGAAAAAGCAAATCCCACAGAGCTGGTGTCCGCAGCATTGTAAGTGTGTCAGTAGTGTGTTTTTTCATGAAGAAAAAAGAGGAAAGAGTATCTAGTCTACAAGAATTTTGAGAAACCAGTGAACCTTTCATAAAAATATATCATGTATGTTACTATAGAATGGGTTTATTATTTTCAGTTATTAAATTTTAATTTTTCCTCAATTTTACTTTCTAATGCAGTAAATGTCAAAATATGCATCCACATAAGCAAAAGGTCTTCGAACTTTTCAATGCATTTTAAGAGTAGAAGGGTGCCTGAGACCAAAAAGTTCCTCTAAAGACTCCCGATTATCCACTGAGGACGGCATAGCTTTGCTTCAAATCTCCAGCAGCCACACCATGATCCTTATCAGGGCTTTTCTGAGCTGCGCACAACATTCTCATCTGCCACGGTGCCGTAACTCAAACGGCCAGCTGCTTGAATTGCATCCTGGACCAGATGAAAGGTTCATTTTTCTCTGGATGGCACTCAAAATTTGCCAGTTTGGGAACTTCTCAATAAATAGCTAGAAGCAAAACAATTCAATATATTATATATGGCCTCTAAATCCTAAAATTCCTACCAAAAAAAAAAAAGTGAAATTTTTTAGTAGTTATGGCTATAAGTTGCTACAGTTTTTTTTTTCTTTTCTTTCAAGGGAAATACCCCAACAGGCCACAGATGAATTATTTCAAAAGTTTCACAAAGGTGGCAAATCCCTGTATTTATATGCAGTTAATCTTCTGACTTCTGAGTGTAACAAATGCAAATTACAAAGACATGAAAGGTCTTGCTGCATCCTGCTTACCAGGTCTTATGAGCATGAGAAAATTAACGAAGTACTCCCTGTTCCCACACTCGTATAGTGTCCCTCATGATCAACATCCCAAATAAGAGAGGTGTATCTTTGTTACAACTGATGAACCTACAGGACCCAAGGTCGGTAGTTTACATTAGGGTTCACGGTTGTTGTTGTACATTCTATTGGTGTGTACATACGCATAATGGCATGTGTACACCATTAGAGTATCATACAGAGTTTCACTGTCATAAAATTTCTCTGTGCTCCATCTAGTCATCCTTCCCTGGACTTCTTAGCTGCTGGCAACCACTGATATTTCAACTGTGCCCATAATTTTGCTTTTCCAGAATGTCATAATCATTGAAATGATGCAGCATGTTGTCTATTCCAATTGGCTTTTTTTCCCACTTGGTAGTATGCATCTGAGCTTTCTCGCTGTCTTTTCATGGATCGATAACCCATGTGTTTTTAGCATTAAATAAGATTTCACTGTCTATATGTGCCTCAGTTTACCCATTCACCCAATCAAGGACTTCTTGATTGCTTCCAAGTTTTGGCAATTATTAATAAAGCTGCTGTAAATATCCATGTGTTTACAAATGTGTGCTATAAACATCCATGTAACTTTTGTGTGGACATAACTTTTTTCAAACCTTTGTTTTCATACCAAGAAGTGTGATTGCTGGATCACATGGGAAGAGTATTGTTTAGTTTTATATGAAACCGCCACTGTCTTGCAAAGAGGCTGTACCATTTTACTTTCCCAACAGCAACCAATGAGGGTTCTTATTGGTCCATATCTTCTCCAGCCTTTGATGTTGTCAGTGTTTTTTATTTTGCACATTCTAATAGGTGTGTAATGATAGCTCATTTTTTAAAATTTGGATTTTTATGATGCCATCAGATGTGAGCCTTTTGTCTATGCTAATATGCTATCTGTAAATCTCTGTGGTGAGATATTTGTTAAGGTCTTTGGCCATTTTTACAAAATCAGATTGTCTGTTTTCTTATTGCTGAGTTCTAAAATTACTTTAGGTGTTCTAGAGAATGGGTTTATCAGTTTCATATTCCTAATATTTGTGATCCAAATATAGAAAATACAAAATGTGTCTGATTAAGAAATCTATCATCAAATATTCCTTTTACAACTTTATCCTAGTCTGTGGCTTTCGTGGAGCAGAAACTTTAATTTTAATGTTTAGCTTGTCAACCCTTTATTTCCTGGATTGTGTGTTTGGTGTAGTCCAGGCCATTTTTGACTGAAATAGTCAGATAAGCAAACGAAGGGGTTGGGGCATAATTTATCTTTATTGTTGCTGCAGTCATAGGCTATATGCCAGTGGTATATGCATGACTGTTCCTCTAATTTAGCAAGGCCAATATTAAATATGAACTTCTTGTGTCAATGTATATAAGCAATAGAGTATTATTAAGAGTACTTCATAAATTAAAAATATAGACTAAATATATGTCTTCAGAATATTCAAGTGAGAAAGCATAGCACATTTCACTGTGTACTCTCAGGTTGATTTCACTTCAGGGAATCTCTTTGCAAATTCCTTTAAAGGGTTGAGTTAAAGCGAGGAGAGAGCCTGTTAGGAGCCTAAAGTTGGCTAAATTTAGATATGTAGATGAGTTTGCATGGCTTGCTTATACTCCATACGCGGTCTGTGCAGTTTCTCTCTGTCTTTTTCTTCTTTCCTACTCCACCCCTAATTAACAGAGTACAGTTACCGGGTCAAATTCCGCTCGTTGACCTAGCTACTAGCATGTGGCTGCTTTGAGAAGGGGCTGAAGCTCTCCACCATGGACAAGTGACAATTAGTTCTCTCTTAATTAAGGAGTGAATGGTGCTAGCAAACGGAGGGGGCATTTTCATTCTGGTGCGTGGGGAAACATGGGCTGAATTAAGGAGAATGATATTAGCATAGTGTCTTCTAGAAATGGACTACTGTCTTGGGAGGAGGCCGAAGTAAAATTACAGCAGTTCTGACTTAGACTGGAAATTGGGGAAACTCACACAGACACGCTCATGAAGAGAGGCCCTGGGAACAAATTGGCGCCATTTGCAACTAGACAAAAAGCTCCCTCGGTCACCCCGAGCAAAACTCTAACCAATTCTAATGAGTTATTTTGGAATCAAAGTTATTAATTTTAGCCTTATTTAAAAAACGTTAGGTACCTAAATAACAAGCACCTTCATATTTTTTGTCCTTCAGGTAACAAAGAACCAGTCAACTTAAGTAATGAGGATTTTATTGCCAGAGTAAATATTAAAAGATCCAGAAATGCAAGCATAAATCTGTCAGGAAGCCTAGTAGCTTTTATACATTGAGTGGCCAGATTATTATTATCTCTGAACATTTAATAATCTGGTCACTCAGTGAGTGTGTGTGTGTTTGTGTGTGTGTTTGTGTGTGTGTGTGTGTGTGTGTGTGTGTGTGTGTGTGTGTGTGTATTAGAGGCCCAGTGCATGATTTCGTGCATAGGTTAGGTCCAGCCAGCCTGGCCAGGAGGAGGGGACATGGGCAGTTGGCCAGCCTGTCTGCTGGTTGAACTCCTAGTCGAGGGACAATTTCATATTAGCCTTTTGTTATATAGGATATACCAAGTGGCCAGATTATTATTATGCATTCAGAGATCATAATAATCTGGCCACACAGTGTATAGCTAATCTAAAATTAAATCTCTTCCTAATTGCATCTCTAATTTTCTTTTCTGAGTTCAAATCCCTTCTCTCTCCTAACCAGCTATCCCGGTGAACTCACTGTTTTTGCTTCATTAGCACTTTGACCTTCATTAGGATGCTTAGCTTTTCATAATTCCCACTCCCGGTCACTGCATTGATTTGTTGCCTTCTAACTCAACCACATGGTTCCTTCAGTTTCATATTCCTAAGAGAAAACTGTGAGCACCAGTCAACTTTGAAGGTTAGTACACTGTAATTTTACATAATTGGAGTGCCTCAATTTTTCTATTAGGCCAACTTTTTTATTTGTTGTAGGGCACCAACTCTGATCTGTAATTGTCTTGGTAAGAAGACTTTAAGCTTCATTGTTTACAGAAAGTGGGACTTAGGTTGCTTTCCTATTATAAGACTTATTCCACTAGAAGATACCTTCTCCATGCTGTTTATTTTTCTTGGCTACAGGAAAGCCAGGAAAATATTAAAAGAGTAAATATTAAAAGATTACATTTTCTGGAAATATTAAAATATTTGTGTCTTTGTTTTCCCTCACCTCACTGGCAGCTGGAGAATTTGGAGATGGTTTCCAGGCAATTGACTGGCCATCTTTACTGGTCAGCCTTATAGTAGTGCTATATAACAAACCACCTCAACACTCAGTGGCTTAGAATGATGACCATTTGTTTCTTGCTCATGAGCAGGGGTCAGTTGAACTTCAATGATTTCAGGGTGGCTGGGGGTCAATTGAAGTTCAATTAGTTCAGACTGCAGAGGAGTTCCATGAAGTTACCCAAGCCAAGGGATCTTCTTCTCATAGCAAATGGTAGCGGCGTAAGGACACATGTTCATCCAGAAGTTATATTTTCAAGCATCTGTTCAGGTTGTAGTTGCTAACATCTCATTGGAAAAAGCTATTTTTATAGCCATGCCTGCATTCAGTAGACTCCATCCTTCATGAAACCACAGAAAGCAGATAGCTATATAAGAATATTTCAGGGGAAAGAGAATGAGGACTAATAAAGTGATCTAAAATCAAAGCCTTACAGCCACCCCTAGTTTTCTGCTCTGTATTGTGCATGGGTCCTGAGAGTCTCAAGATTTACTGCTTTCCAGAATGATATCAGGGAAAATGGTCATGGTCTCTTATGTGCCCACTCTCCCACCTCCTCCATTGCTTCCTCTGAGCTCCACTTCTAGGACCTGTTGGGACTTGGGATGGACACTGTTGGAGCTTCTCAGCATTCTCCATCCAACACAGCTCTCATTCACCCTTTTCCTACCCACTGGGCAGGTAAGTAGACACGGCATATATTTAGGTTTGTAGCTTGCACAGAAGCTGCCTATTTTATGATTCTTTATCATTTTACTTTTACAATGATTATCTAAAATGAATATGTTCTTTTTATATTAAGAAAACCTAATTGATCTACTTTTTATAAAGGGTTCAGTGTGTGATCTATGAGTTAATCTACTTTTTATAAAGGCCCTAGTGTGTGATCTATGAGTTGATCTCTCCATACCATGAATAGAACGAGGAGGGAGTGTTTTGTAAGTAAATTCCTACAAGGGTGACATTATGCATTTAGTGTATTTCACTGCCTGTGTAATGTCACCTGATGGAAATCACTCAATTTCCCATTTCCTGACAGGTGAGTGCAGTGATTTCTTCCTCACAGCTGTCAGACCACCCCAGTTCTAGCCAGGTGCTCTGCGCCTCTGACCTAACCATAAAAAGCTCATGGTCTGGGCAATCAAACTGGCATCAGTAAAACACTGGTGCAGGCATCGTATGTACCCAAATCCTGCTCTTCTCAGGAATATTTTCTTCCAAATTTCGGCGTTTCTCATATAATAGTACTAGTATGTGCTTATGTTCCTATTGCTGCCTTCTTCTCGAACAGTGGTTCTCAACCTGTGGGTCGCAACCCCTTTGAGGGTCCATCGACCCCATCACAGGGGTCACCTAAGACCATCAGAAAACACAGATATTTACATTACGATTCACAACAGTAGCAAAATTACAGTTAGGAAGTAACAATGAAAATAATTTTATGGTTGGGGTCACCACAACATGGGGAACTGTATTAAAGGGTCGCGGCATTAGGAAGGTTGAAAATCACTGTTCTTGAACATCAAAATACAGTGTCAGGAAAAGCCCTGGGACATTTCTCTGACCTTTCAAATTGAATGGAAGTCACTCTGTTATTCCCGGTGGGAGAAGGACCCATTTTGGGCACACTCCTATGGTGAAAAGAGTTTAGGGTTAGTCTTTATTTGCCTACCCAAAGAGGTGTTTCAAAGAGGCCTCAGTTTCCAAGTGCTTTGGAAATTTCTCCCTTAGGGAACCTCTTACTCTACCTATGTATTAGCCTGAGTCTGTTACTATAATTAGTCAAATAAACTAAGGTAAAATAGTGCACGGCACATTAATTATGTGGCTATATTAAATAAATTTGAAATATAGAATACATGTGAGTTGAATAAATATAAATAAAGTGACATCTTACAGCAGGAATACTAACAACACTCACATAACTCTTATCCTGAGCTTATGTTAACTGAGTTTGAGAGATAATTATGTAAGTTTGAAAATTTGTTTTTTTGCTTTCAAAAGGAGATATTAAATGGCTGCATCCTTAATAGGGGCATATATACACACAGAGAGAAGTTTGTGTTAACATAGGCAGACATAAACCAGAAATCAGTAGTTTTTAACACTTGTCTGAAAAGGAGAATGAATGGACTTTTAAAAATATCATCACAGACATTCCAGTTCCGTTCTTTTAGCTTTTCATAGCAAACAGATTTTGACCAAAGCTATGGGGAATGGCTTCCCTATTTGTGACTCAGTGTTTGCAGAATTTCCTGGAAATATTAAAATAAATATATATGCAATAAAATAAAGAAGCAAGCAAAAACGTTTCTCAGAAACCACTTTCAAAACAAAAAAAAAAGCTTTCAAGCATCACAAATTTTGCGAGTAAACAAGTTAACTTGATGAGGGCAGGGACTTGGTTAGTTGCTTATTTTGTTGGTCTGTTGCAGGGACTTGGTCAGTTTCTAGTAATACAAATATACTAAATATTTCATGAAGGAATAGATCCCTCATGATGAATCAATCATGATGTTTTCTTCACCAAATTAAGTTCAAGAAAACTCTGATTGGAAGCATCTATATCACTATCCTCTACTAGAACACTGACCATCCTCTGAGAACTCAGGCAAAACAACTGGCCAGTTTGGGTCATGTTATGAAAGTCAAGATGATCCATCTAATTATGGGAAGAACACTGTCCTGTGAAGACTTTTAGAATTTAGAGCAAGTAAAAACTTATGTGGAGAAAGTCAAAATAGAAAACCATCATCCAAAGGACAGTCAGCAACAGGATTACAGTTTAGTGATTGTGGTTAAAGTACCAAAAGAAAGAGAAAATTCGAATATGGGAAGTCAGCATTGAGAATTGGACAGGGAGTCTCTCATGTCACTTTCACAGGTTGTCAACTCAATTGGTTCCCAAAGGAGTTGAGGACCTGAATTATTGAAGCACAACTCAGTAGAAAGTGTTGATTCCAGCACCTAGGACAGTAACTACCATGTAGGAAAAACTCAATATTTGTTGAATGTAGAAATGATGAGTTATTTTATTCGTGGTTTATTGGCTTTCAGGAATCCTAAGAAAAATAAATTGATTATGGCAACCAAATTATGACAAAAAATAAAATAATAGTACTCCAGTACCTCTTCATCACTAATACATCACCAACTGGCATTTTTCTTGTTTGAGTATTGGCTTGTGCATTTATTGGTTTTCTCTCTATTAGAATAAAAGTGTCACGAGTGGATGGACTTAATTTGTTGTATTCTTCAGTGCCTCGGATAGTGCCTGGCTCATACACATACTGAATGAATTGTTGCTAATATTTGTTAATAATAATAATAATAAATTAGGAATAACAGAAATCATAAATAAACATAATGGTCTCTAGTACTACCTGTCTGGAAATCAGCCCTTGTTGTTATGACATAATGCACCTGAAATAGTTCCTTCAGCACTTTCCAACATGAAAGGGTATAAAAATGATTCTTTTATAGTAAGCACTGTCCTTCCTCTTCAAATATCATTTAAAATGAAAACATCTATTAAAGGAATAGTAGAATAAGTTCTTTAATGTTAAAGTGTGTAATGTTATTTTCATTTACTCTTAGGGCACACACAACCCCCAAGTAGTCTGAATTCCTAATGTTTCCCCTTGAGTCAACGTTCCCAAGTTCTTTGTATCGACCAGGAAAGTTATAAAAAAGGGCTTTTTATTTTTTCACAAATCACATTTGAAAAATGGCATTGAATATTCCATGCCAGCGGTCGAGCCTCATTAGGATAGGATAAGGAGACAGCTGTTTCAAACAGGCTGCAGAAAACAATTAAGTGAGAGACAGTGGAAGGAAAACTTCTTTTTAATCTTTAACTTTGGCATACCCAGTGTTCTAATATGCTAAGTAGTCTTGTCAACTAATCAACTTTAAAAATCCCACTAGCATGGCCACTTAAAAGAGAGCTTTCCATTAAACTGTATTCTAAGAAATTCTAGGGGCATCATATCACATCTGTCTTCTTTCTCACATCATGTCTGCCTTCTCTCTAAGTCTGAGATCAGAGTCTTCTTTTCCTAGTAATCTTCTCTCTTAAACCTTGAAATTGACTGAGCAATTTAATAAACTCTTTTCTTATCAACAGAGATTGGTGAAACCGTTTTTTAGACTTGAGAATTTCTTTAAGTATGTTCCAAGACTATATCTGGCATACCTGTCTAGGTAACGATGACACTGCATCATTCTGAAATAATGAATAGGATAATGCAAGAGAAATTGTAAAGTTGGTGAAGTGTGCTTTATCATCATTCTAGCATATCTTTAATGACCTCTTTCATATGTTCTGGAACCTTAAACTCTGCATGTACACAGCATGAGATTGGCCATCAATGGTAAAGTTAATAAACAATCTTTTTGTTGAAATCATCTTGGCCATCTCAGTATTGTCCAATAAACTTTGAGGGCGACATGAGATGGTTAGTGCTAAAACTAAGAAAGTCTCGGGCAAACCAGTAAAGTTGGTCCCCTTAATTCCTGGAGAAACTTATTGCCTACAACACTGTTCTACAATATTATTTTTGTTGTTATCAATCCTCACCCAAATATATATTTTTTTCATTGATTTTTAAGAGGGTGGAAAGAAGAGGGAGAGACGGAGAGGGACATTGATGTGAGAGAAACACATCAATTGGTTGCCTCTCCCACTCACTCAGACCAGGGCCAGGGAACCTGCAACCAAGGTATGTGCCCTTCACCAGAATCAAACCTAGGACCCTTCAATCTATGGGCCTTTACTCTATCCACTGAGCCAAACAAGCTAAAGTTCCTGGGTCTTTTTATAATGAAGTCAAAATATCTTAATGTCTTCTCAGTCTACATTATCAACTCTTTCTGATTCTCAAAACTCTGGAGTCAGAAATTTCTATATTTTATAAGCTTCCCTAGAACTTCTAATGTACAGCTAGTTTTATGGAAGTCTAATGCTCATTACACAGATATGCTGGAGCTACAAGCTATTAAAAACAAAAAATGCATACAGTAGTCTTGTCTTATAGCTGCTTACATTCCAGATACATGAATTTGGGAAATTTTCACAAGAGAGAATATATTTAAGTTCTGGTTTGCCAGATATGATTGGCGTGGGAATGGCCTTTCCAATCGATTCTAAGGTTCAGTCAGCATGAGGATGACCCCAGAGTAAATGAAGGCTGCATTGAGTTTGAGATATTAATAGAAGTTGGTCAGGTGTGGAAATGTATGTGTGTGTATTCCTGTTGAGAGGAATGTAATTATGTAGTACTAGGAGCCCAGGGTGCGATTTGAATCTCATGGTGCCATCCACCCTCAAGTGGTCAGTCTGGCTATGCCTCACTCTCCAGTCTTTGAAGCGGCCGTGGCCACTGCTGATCAACCCCCCCCCCCTGCACAGGGAATCCCTTCCATCCCACCCCTGATGCTGTGCTTGCAACCTCCTTATGTCCAGTCACCCTTACAGCATCCCAGTTAATTAGCATATTTCTCTCTTTATATATAATATATAGATGGTAATAAGAAAGGAAAATCTAGACAAAGCTTTTCAATTGGGGAAAGTTCTAATGACCTTTTGCAATGGGCAGATAAGTGCCTATGATTGAGGTTAGTTGGAGAAAATGTTTGATAAAATGGAAGGTGTGGGTTTTGGAAAAACAAACAAACTGTAGTTAAATTTGATTTAACTAAATTTTAAACCCTTCTTATCACCCTTAAGCTGAAGAATTTAGACTATTAAAGATGGTTAAGAGATAAATTCTTCACACATAAGGCATCCTTTATGGTCGTCTCTGTTTATCTCACGTTAGTATTCTGGAAACAGATCTACTCCCAGATCCCAATTACTTTTTATTTATTTTTATTTTTATCTTTTAAATATATATTATTGATTTTACACAGAGAGGGAGGGACAGAGATAAAAAGTCAGAAACATCAATGAGAGAGATACATTGATCAGCCGCCTCCCGCACGCCCCACTGTGGAGATGTGCCCGCAAGCAAGCAAGGTACATGCCCCCAACCGGAATCGAACCTGGGACCATTCAGTCCGCAAGCCGATGCTCTATCCCCTGAGCCAAACCAGTCTCGGCCCCAATTACTTTTAATCCAATTTGGCTGCAAAAACTTTTCTTAGATGTGTGGTTCTATGTTCTTGCCTCATTCATTCCTATCTGGTGAATATCACTAAATCTCTTTTGAATAAATGAATAAGTTTGTAATCCCTTAGGGATATCAATTAACAGTATGTAGGAAATTCTAGTTAGTGAGTGCTCACCCCGGGACATAAACTGGAAGTGGCTTTTTGAGAGAAATTCCTAACGTCAGCTCACTTTACTGTAATCTTCTACTTCCTCTTTCAAGAAAAATGCTGAGGAGTGGGAGATTTGAGAGCTTGAGTTCAGTTGTGTTCCAGTTCATTGCTGTTGTATTCTAGTTCATTGCTCTTTCCTTGCACCTGGTAAGTGAAGGTGAATTGCAGTGCTCTTCTTAGAACAACTCTCTGTATTGAATGACCTGTCCCATAAGAACAAGAAGAGAGTGAGATGTTGAATATCTCTGCTCTCATCCCCGCTGCCTCATTAATAAACATCAAGCATCAGCTCCGATTCATGTGCTGTGCAGTGTTCTGCTCAGTATTGTCATGATTCGTTCACACGAAGGAGAGGGTAACAACCTCAGAAGAATACAGAATAGGAATGAGAACACTTGGGATTCATATTGGCTTAACCACTGATTGGGGTTGGAGGCAAAGATTGGACATCTCAGAAAGCTTCTCTTCATCTTTCAAACAGAGAACATCTCCATGATTTAATTTCAGAACCGAGGTAACTGAGATCCCCAAGCATGAACAAATCTAGTTAGAGTGAAAGGACCCTGGAGAGTGTAAAATAGCTCCTTCTGAGTTCCAAAGGTTTAAACATCTCCCTTCCTTTGTGTGCCCCATGGTGACAATAAGCTGTCTTAACTCCCTAAATCCTAATCCCCAGTCTCCGTGTTTTCCCTTTTTGTTCTTTGTGAGTACATCTCTCCTGGGTTTTGCATCGTGCTTTCCATTGGGTTCTTCCAAACCTTTCCCGTTTCCCCATTTAGAAGGCAGCTTCTAATGTTTCCCAAAAATCCCTTAAGCTGGTATTTGCTATTTTGTGCATCCCCCATCTTAGATGTAGCTGGACCGCTGATTCCATTTTAAGAAATAGAACCCAAAAAAATGATGGAAGCCAAGGCAGAAAGTAGGTTACTTAAAAACTGGCTTCTCCTTTGAGCCATTGCTCTTGGAGAAGCAAGGGACCATGTTGTCAGTAAGTAGCACAGCAGAGAAGTCCATGTGGTAGCTAAGTAGCTAGGAACTGATTTCTCTGGCTTATAGGGGTCCGGAAGTCTCTTCACCATCTAAGTGATTGAGCTGGGATCTGTTTTCCTCCCAGATTTTCCTGAGATGATTGCAGCCTGGGCTGTAACCTTGATCACAGCCTACACGAAATCCTGAGTAAGAGGCTCCCAGCTTGAAATTTCAGTTCACAAAACTTGTGAGATGATAAATGTTTGTGGTTCTAAGCCATAAAATCTTGAGCTAAATTGTCCTAAAATAGGGCATTAAACACTCAATGCCTCCAATTCTAGTGAGACAGCATCATTGCCCTTTCTCATTACATCCCTGGAGCAGCAATACCCAGAATGTAGACTCCAGGGCCTTCTTGTTCTGTCTTGCAGCCCAATCATCCCTTGCTCATAACATCTTTTTTTTTAAAATTAATTTTTTATACATATCTCCCAATTGCTCCCCCTCCCTCCCAGGCATAACCCAACCCCTCAGTATCTATGTTCATTGGTTATGCTTATATGCATGCATACAAGTCCTTTGATTTATCTCTTATCTACCTCACCTAACTTTAATCTTCCTGCTGTAATTTCACAGTCTGTTTGGAGCTTTACTGCCTCTGTATCTATCCTTTTGTTCATCAGTGTATAATGTTCTTTATTATCCACAAATGAGTGAGATCATGTGGTGTTTCTCCTTCATGGACTGGCTTATTTCACTAAGCATAAGGCTCTCCAGTTCCAACCAGGTTGCTGCAAATGGTAAGAATTCCTTCTTTTTAATGGCAACATAGAATTCCATTGTGTAGATGTACCACAGTTTTCTGATCCAGTCACCTGCTGACGGGCACCTAGGCTGTTTCCAAATTGGAGCTATTGTAAATTGTGCTGCTATGAACATAGGGGTGCATACATTCTTTCTGATTGGTGTTTGTGATTTCTTAGGGCTCCTAACATCTTAATCTGAACCCCTCAGCTCACCCAGGAGGGATGTTTGATTTTTTAGAACACTCATATAAATGACTCCAGTTGATTCAAGAATGTTGTGAGATGTATGTTATTATACCCATTTTACAAATGAGAGCATTGTGATCTTGAAAAAGTAAGCAATTTGCATAAGTAAGAATTACAGGATTATTCAGGATTAGCTTTTTGAAAGGAATTGCTAACATCAGCTCACCAGGATTGAACCAGGTTCAATATTACAATGAAGCTTTTTTTTTTTTTTTTTTTTTTTTGCTCTCAAATATAACAGGTAGGAAAGCTGTTACAAGTTACATGACAAAAAGTTATTTGGAAAATATAAGATCATCTGTGCTGAGTTAAGTGAGTAAATGTACTTGTTTTTAATTATAATAAAGTATTATTTTAATGCAAGACATTGTGATTAGCACACACATATGGATATTCTAGTATATATACATATATATTGAGAGAGAAATGTCTGTGTATATGCATAGTTATTTTTCTGTTTGAAGCTTATAGCAATCCATATAGTTAAATTTCAATTAAAATTTTCTTCAAATCTTGAGAAATAGCTCTTGGTGTACATTTGAATAATTCTAGCTCATATGTATGATCAGACAGAGTGTGTTTTCCTTCTTGTATGTACATTTGTATAATTAAATCTGACCTTATCTATACAATTAGGCACAGTGTGTTTTTCCTCTGGATTTTTATTGTTGAAGTTGCGATCCATTTTAATTTTAATTTTCCTTGGTAAAGATTAAACAAGAAGGGAACATCAATGTCAGAACAAATACAGTTCATAATGAATTCCTTTTTTCTACGACATGGGCTGAGGCACAGGGGAAAGAGAGATTTTTAGCAGAAACCATCCCAGATCTTTAAATTTGTATGTAAAAACTGGCTCTAGTTCATCATTGCTTTTGCCGAGAAAAAAAAAAAAATCAAAGTTGTCCAGGAGGATTTCCCCTCCTTTTCTTTAATAATGGATACTTTCAGAGACCTCCTAAGGTCCCATTCCCCCTGTCATGTTTAAAGGGTTTATTGTTTCCAGAAAGGCTTTTGCTGTTCCCTCTGGAGATGGAGCTGATCCAAGGTAATATTAATTCTGTGCCGCTCTCTTGTCGGAACTCAACTTCAAATGGAATATATGAGATGAAAGCTGAAAGAGAGGTTATGTGGGCTGTCATCCGCCATTGTGTCTGAGGCATCAACTGTGCTCAGAACAAATTAGGTGTCAGTCTGGTAAATCTCAGTCAGGAAGGCAAATCAGTTTATAGAAGACTTATTTGGTCTCCTGGAAGGCTCCACCATTCAGAGGACAGTTAATCTTTCTTTTCTTTGCGGTCATAGATATGTATAAAAAAAGGATCCCCGAGATTTAGCCGGTCATTTCTATTGTCTCCTCAACCCCTCCCCAACGTACTCCTTCTTTCCCCCACAGAGATAAAGAGCTATTGCTCTAAGTGACTAGGCTAGTAGCATTTACAGGATTATTCACATGGAATGTTTCATTATTTTAGTCTAATTTCCTAAATGACTGAAGACCCAGAAAAAGGATGGGGAGAAGCTGGGCATGGGAGAGATGTGCCTCGGCTGGTGGCCTTGGATGTGGAACGTTTGCAGGTCGAGGAGAGAATGCTCAGGGAGAAGCAGGTGAATCTTGCTCTCATGGGATTTGTTTCAGTGTTTCAAATTTTTTTTTTTACCCCATTAGCCTTTCATTAAAAAGTGTGGATGGCAAAAGAAAGGGAATTGCTTTTCACCTGGAATGTAGAATTTTGAAGC